>JAJIYU010012216.1:0-14684 GCA_030144865.1 Tinospora cordifolia | reverse complement strand
TCTAAAATAGGAAAAGGAAAGTTGTTTGACACAAACTTCAATCTAGAAATACAATGAACAGTAATGGCGTAGAAATCTCATGCAGTCCTTGCCACATAGTGACCTAGATCTACGCGAGTATTACGGAAACTTACGAGAAGGACCCGAAAATTTGAATTGTCATCAAGATCTTTCCCGCAACAGCTGTACGTAACAATTGAGACTTCTGCCCTGTATCCTTTATTTTGAGTCGCAATTGTCTCCAACTGTCAAAAGTGACGGAAGTTCAATTCAGTCACAAACACCAAAAATGATTAATTTAACAAACAACAAATCCACTTACAGTTAATCTGCTACGGTGGCGACCCACCAAGGCTCTGATATCTTCCATCAAAGCTTCACTGCAAAAACCGCCATCAAAAAGTAAGCAATACTCAGAAAAAAAAAAATCACAAGTAATTGTTAAAAAATCGCCATAATTCAGCATGAATTAAGGCCGCAAACTACCCAAGATCCAATTTTGGGGAAAAAAAATACAAACCCTAACTTTTTCAGATTGACACACATTGCCTAAAACGGTAAGAGAAACAATCAAATAATTGGTATTATAAGAAAAAAGAAAGGATCCTCCAAAAAGAACTTTCACGGAGACAAACCCAAATTACTATCTGAAATAGAACAAATATCATCTAAAAAAGAACATTTCAGACTTACAATCATCGATTTCTATGCAAAATAAAGAGAAAGAGAAAACGGGTATTGCAAAAGTAACCTGGATCGATAGAGATCACGATTGAGCGGAGTAGAAGAAGGGTTAGATCGATTGCTGCCATTAACGACTGAGAGCAACAGAAAAATTGAAACTTGGAAGAAATACAGAGAAGAAGAGAGACAGAACCAGGAGCCCATGAACAGAGAATCTCTTCTTCTTCTTCTTCTTCTTTTCTTCGTCACAACCATTTGTTCTCACACACACCTCCAGAGCAAACTTAACGGATGGGAAACACATCGCTAGTCTTGGAACGCGGATAGATCAAAGTCTTCTTTAATCATATTTCAACGGTTCTGATCTAAAAAAGACCCACCAAGGTGGACGGATGAGATGGACCGATGTCAGTGGGTCTCTTCCCTTGATTAAACAAGTAGGTCAAAAAGTCAAGACAGTTGCTCAAGAGAAAAACAAAATGCTGTCCGTCCGATCATGACATTTTTGGGCTGGTTGAGTCATTGGTTTTATGCTAAATAAATGGGGTACAGCCGGCGCCACCATAGCAATTCCCAGCACATCTTTGTCGCATTAGGATTTGGGAGATGCTTATCGGTCGGATTCTGACGATAACGTCTAAAAAGGATTTGATCTTGTACTCCTGTTGGTGACATTGCAATCCGGTGATTTTGACATACTGATTCCTAGCCGACAAGGAAATTTTTATACACAATTCACATTAAATTGAATAAATAAACTCCCTATAATTTTTTTTTTTTTTTTGGTGTTGCGTTTTCTTTTATTGGCGTGATATTATTTACAAAATAAAATAAGATTATTTTTATAACATTCTATTAAATTAGATAGAATGAAATAAAATGACATTAAATTATTACCTTATATTTGGTAGTATGTTAAAATTTTTAAAAAATTAATATAAAAACTTAATTATTTAAATTATAAAAAATTATTTATTAAAGTTAGATATTCTAGCTTGAAAAGTTATATAAAACCAAAAAAAAAAGTTTTATGAAATTTTAAACGGCAAGAATGGAAAAACAAAATAAAATAAAATAACAGAAGCAACTAGAAGAAATTAAGGATTGAATCAATAGCAATACAAGAAGAGGAACAATTCCAAAAAAATAATGAGATTAATTTATTTTTTAATCTCCTCCGTTACAATGAAATATGAGATTAGAAGTGAAATAAACCAAGTCTCATCTAATTTTGTATATCAAACAATTAGTAAGAATATTAAATGACTCTTCCTAAAAAAATCGTTAAAATCAACATAGCTTCACTCATGCGATCTCTGCATACCAGTCATTTCTAGAATAAACCTTAACAATTTTTTTAACAACTCTTTCACAAGAATAGGATTAACTGAGAATTTAAGTTTTGTTGAAATATAACTACGACCATTTTTTTTTGTTTTGGACTAGGATGAATATAGATGTTAAATCAGACTATTACTATCACTTCGCCTGCTCAAAGTGGATGCTCTATGACTTTCTATTTTACTAACTCCTTTGTAAAATTGAAACTCGTGACATAACCTAAAATCACTAGAACTTATCATTTACACACAAGTGATATAATAACCTAAATTTAAGTTACTTTAAGTGATTGCTGATGGTCACCCCAACATTGCAAGAGGGTTTGTGGGGATATTGAAGTTCAAAGGCCATAATATGCATAAATAATTAATTTTTTGTTTAGGAGAGTTTGATTATCTAAGGATGAAACGAAAGTCCTCCCATTTCTAGGAAAATCTAATAAACTGACTTGTAGAAAAGGTGTCTTTCCATGGCTTATTATGGCCTATTACTAGTCATATAAAATCTTCTCCGATGTTGTTAATATTTTGATATACTTGCTAGTATTTTCAGTAACAGAGCTGGCGTTTGAGTAGCTTAGATGCTCAGTTATTTTTTCTTCTTCTTCTTCTTCTTCTTTTTCTTTTTTTTTTTTTTTTTTGATTTTTTGATTTTTGTTATCAGTTATAATGTATACGTCCCACATCACAGTCGGACGGGAAGACGTTTGCAAACAAAATAATAATATGATATTTGAAGCAGTTGTTTACAGACAATTTTTTGCAGGCGTCCTTCATTGTTTTACTCGTGCCTCTACCCAGAACTAGTCTCCTATCCCAAAGATCCGAAAATGTTTATGAAAACAAAGACAACGATAGTTTTCGAGTAATTAAGACTGCATTATGATCCTTTAGTGCTTAACCAGATCAGAGATTAGCATAATCAAGGGGTCCATAAGGCAGGAAGAGGTCAGCGAAAAACCCCTTCTTCCTCTTGGGGTTGCAGCCCAAATCCCTGCATATCTGATCATTGTACCATATATGCAGGACACTGATACAAGATCTCCGGTAGTAGTTGCTCGAGTAGCGTTTAAAGTATTTTTCCCACTTCAATGCATCATTTTCCATGTCTTTGATGCTTGGCAGCTTCACATTCCCATCGAGAAGATTTGCCACCCATTTGCATCTGATCTCAGAAGTGTATAAATTTGAAAGACTCTCCGAAAACCCGATCACAGCTAGTTGTGGAATTCTGGGATGAATGCATTCTCTGCACGGAATCATGGCAATTCAACATTAAATTAAACTTGCGAACCATTTTGAGTACTGCAATTAAAAAACAGGTATGGTGTAGTACTAGTAGCTAGTAACCTGTAGAGATGAATAGTTGAGTTTGATGATCCTACTATGAGTTTCTGAAATGTTAGCGATGTGAAGATGCTTTTAAGCTTTTGATCACCCTTGAATCCAGTGGCAAGAATAACCGTGTCTGTGTTTAAAGGCTCCTTGTTGCCGTCTATCATGACTCCATCTTTGCAAAAGCTAAATGTTCCGGATTTCTTCAAAATGATGCTTCCCTCCTCGACTTTGTCAAAGAAATTACTTGGAAAAGTTGCTATCAGACAAGAGGATATCTCTTGTGAGAAATCATGTTTAGGTAGGAGTCCATGCTTCTTCAAGGGAAGCTTCCACCTGATATGGCTTTCCACAAATTTAGAAAACATCCATCTCTGTGAAGTGGGCTTTGTTAGAATAGAGACTAGAACATTTACATTGAAATTCAAGAGGAATTTAGCTAACTTGTAGCTTAACATGAGATTTAAGATTGTACCAAAGGTGAAAGCAAGGTGGCCAGCAGACTCAGTAAAAATCCTTCACCAGGCTTATGAACCATAAGCTCCGCGAAACGATTAAGATAAAAGTATCCAAGAGGCACTCCCCATGGAAGATAATCAGGGACATTCCAATGTTCACTCCTATATAACACTGTACAAGGATACTGTGATCCTGTAATTAACGAAGCACATACACCAATTAGACCAATGAAACATAGATATCTTTCTGTACATAGTTTAAATTATAAATGTAACATCTTTTTCAATCAAATTAAACAGTGAACTTGATGAGAAACAGTTATGATCACTACCATGAACAGATAACCCATGACAATTTAGTAAAGTTGATCTCACCATTTGTTGCTGCACATTCTGCAGCAATATCTAATGCAAATTTGTGGAATCCAACAACAGTAACGCGCTTTCCCTTGACAAACTCAGCAGCAGCAGCATCTTCCATGGCCGAGTAGTCCATGGAATGTATCACCTCGCCGTCAAATACTTCAGGGCCTTGGTTTGGTGGGAATTCAGGAATGTTTGGCACATCGCTGAATCTTCCAACACATAAGATCACAAATTCCACTTGATAAACCTGAATTCATCAGAACACCCATCAACTGATTTTACTTACCTCCAATATCATTAAAATGTTCAACTAGGCAAACATGTAATATACCTCAGGCCGAGTTGATTGGTTAAGCGTGTCTTGGACTAAAACGTTCCATCTTCCTCTTGGGCCGAAGGGCTCACCAGTGCCATTCCAGAAACTCCATGAAGCTATTTCTTCTTCAGATGCACCTTCATAATCTATACTAATGACTTTGGAGTTGAATTTGATGCACGGAAGCAAGTCGAAATGGCAAGCGTAGGACTGAATGTAATCAAGAACTGTATGGTGATCAGGGAATTTTTCTTGAAGAGAAGAAGGCCAAGGGAAGTCACAGAACTGGTATGCTTCTTTAGGTGTTTGAAGCTTTGTGGTCTCAACTGTGTGTGTCCAAACTCCTCCGACGCTGTTCTGAGCTTCAAAGACAATTGGGTTGAAGCCCTTTTCTAAGGCGTATTTGCAGGCAAGAAGGCCGCTGATTCCAGCTCCTATTACAGCTATTCTCTTCTCCATAATTGCGTAGAAACGTAGAGAAATGCAAGAGCAGAGTTGCTGGTATGAAGCGTTCTTATAATGCGACCTGTTCTCTTTCTTGTGCTATCCTTACTTGGAAGTACTCCTCCTTCTTCACTTCCACTGTTGAACAATAATGAATAATTAGAAAAAAATTCTTGAGGTATGAATTTCTGCGTTGAATTAAATTATGAACATCGCACTCTGTGTGCAATACTCATCGTCATCTAAATTGTATTTTCAACATAATTATTATTATTGTTATTTTGAGTGCCAAATAATAATAACAATAATAATTTTTTTTTTTTGGGGGGCTAAAAAAATTTGAAAATCTTAAATTAAATAAGATTAAAAAAAAAGAAACACAATAATAAGAAATATGATAAATCTCAATGAAGAAATCAACTATTATTTTTTTTGTACTTATTTATAGAGAAAAGAAATATATATAGCTGACAATTTTAAGTGAAATGATATGCCTGATGAATTAGTCAATGTTTGCATCTAAATTATAGTTAAATACATTTGAAAAATATAAGTTTGATATTTAGCAATAAAATTTTTTATGGCTGGAAGTGTTATTTTTTGTAGTTCATCCCAACTCTAAAATTATAGAAATGCTCCCAATTGCATGCTTCAGAAATTTTCCTATCAAGTCCATACTCTCTATTTCTTTTCTTTTCTTTTCTTTCTTTCTTTTTTTTTTTTTCAAAGTTTCTCATCATTCTTTGGGATTTGGAAACTAATCTATTTATCTTTTTTCTTAACTTAAATCATATGTTTATTTGTTTATCTATCTTTGGAAACGATCCATAAAGATTCCCAAAAAAAAAAAGAAAAAGAAAAAGAAAAAATAAAACCCCATAAGTGCCACTTTAGTGAGTAGCACAAGATAAGATATTGGGTTTGAGTTGAATGGTTTAGATTGTTTTGGACATATCGGGCTATCTTATAGGGTCAAATTGGATTGGATGGAATGGGAGCTATTTATACATGAAAAAGATTCCTGCAATAGGACGATAATTTTTGTTTTTTGGCCACCACCTCCATGAATACAAACATAAAATGAGACTTAAAAAACCTGTCCCACAAGGATTGATATTAGGGCAAACGCAACGCACGTTTGCAACAGGGCGTTGAGCGCTCGGTAGAGACTGAGCGCTCTATCGAGCGCTCAACGCCCAGAATCCTTTTTATTATTGTTATTATTATTTTTTAAAATGACATGTTCGCAAGCTCATACGCTTGGTCTGGATTGAGCGTATGAGCATTATGGACATCCTAATTCGATTTGTATTGGTTTAGATCTCAAACCACGAGTCAAACTGAATTGTATCACTAAAAGTTTTTACAATTTAAAACTAAATTGATCCATCCCTCAACCTAAATTGAATTGATACAGACCTTTTTTTTTAAATTTGATTAGGTTAATATGGATCAGTTTACATTTTTTTTAAAATTAAAAGAAATGTGTTATAAACAATACAACATAGTCAAGATCAAATAATATTACAAATATTTTTGTTGCATCAATTCCTAAAAATGTTCTTTATTGTAATTATATCTTGTTGCATCTAACATAAATACCAATTAAAGAAAAACTTTTTTCAAAAAATAAAATGTGATTAAACTATAATTTCCTAGCGAGATTTAATAAGATGTAAGAAAAATATATTTAAAAATATGTAAGAAAAAAAAAATATACCAACATGATTAAACGATATTTTCCTAACAAGTTTGGTTTGGACTTCGTCTTGTCGATTTGTATACCATCCAGATTAAAATGGAATTAATTATAATACAAATCAAACTGAACCAAACCAAACACACTGATTTAGTTAGAATTTGAAGTTAGAAACCAATCCAAAGTTCCAACCTAATATCTCTCTCATCTTATCATGTCTATCTAACAGACCTTACAAGCAATATGATTGACAAGTACACTTGGTAAATACAAACTTGATTGATTTCCTATAAAATCCTCAATTGTCTCAAATTAGACAACTAATGACAGATGACATATACGACGAGGTCACAAAGTGTGTTTCTAACCTAATTTTTCTTCTTCAAAGCTTGCTTGACTTGGATCATAAGGAATGGCACACAAGCTTAAATTTTTCTCATTGAGGGCATATTTATATCTATAGATGAAACGTAAGTTTGTGGACTAGGGATTGAAGAAGAAGCATGGCGTTATAATTCGTTTGATCTGGGGATTACAGGTTACGTCCGTGAATTCTCCCGCCACCTTGCTTGACCCTCTCCAAAAACGAAAAATACTGGAAAGCCCATACCTAATCAAGATCAACAAGCATGGGCAGCTGACGAAATTGACTTCAATAATTAATTTATTTTCAAATTAATGTATGCATGCAAGGTGGCAACTGGTAACAAAGATCAGACAAATGTGGGTGACCATCTTCAACATGATGGTACATGTTTTTGAAATACTTAAAAAAAAAATAAAAAATCAGAAGAAACAATTAATAGATATATGCAAATAGTTAGTCATTAATTTTTGTTGACTATCCAATTAAAGAAAATATAAATAGATAAATTTATAAATATATAAAAGGAAATAAAAATATAAGATATGAAATAGATATTATATAGTATATTATAATATCTTATTTATATCATATAAGATATTATAATATTTCATATATAATATACTAAAATCAATATTTTTATTTCAAAAAAAATGAAAAATGAAAAATGAAAGAAGTATGAGACGAAGTACAAACCATATTTTAGTATTGCATTGCATTATAAGATTTTCTCAAGTTTACATCCTTTCGCTGCATTTACACCCTAATTTAAAATATACTAGCAATTTATATAATTTAAAGGGAATGGAAGGATGGATGGAGGTCAAGCAATTTATAGTATCCTTCCGTCTCAAAAAAGTATTCAATTTTCTTTTTTTTTTTCCTACAAATCTTAAGAAAATTCTAATTATTAATGAGTTTGTAATGTAATTTCTTTTATATCCTATTATCCTTCTTTCAGTTTTATTAAATGTTAAAGACATGAATTAGAGAGCTTCATTCAATTAGATCATAAATACTATTTTACTTAATTTTAAGAACTCAATCAAAATTCTCAAAATTTCTCATTAATTGAAAATTAATTACATGAGGACGATCAAATTAGAAATAAAATATTTTATTAAAGGAAAATGGTCTTTTTGTAACATTTCAAGAAGAAAAGTACATAACCTTTTCAGGACGGAAGGAGTTGTATGGAGTTCTAATACTGGTATCGCATTTATTAGTTGAAAAATAATTAAATAACGACAAATTAGAGATAAATTATTTAATTCGAAAAAAATACAATTCTTTTCCAGATGTCTCAAATAAGAAAAACAGACAATTTTCCACTTTCATTTTTCTCCAAGTTTTAAAAAAATAACACGTATAATTTTGTATATAATTCACATACAATTCATTTTATATCCTTCTTAGCACTTGAATGCGATACAAGGACTAGAGTTCCATTCAATTCCTTCTGCCCAAAAAGGCTGTGCCCTTTTCTTTTTTTTTTGTATGTCTCAAAAAGATCATTTTCCTTCATTAAATATTTCTATCTCTAATTTGTCATAATTTAATTATTTTAGAATTAAAAAAGTAATAATAACGTGATTGATGAGTTGTTAATTTCAAAGCTGCATTTATGATCTAATTAAATGAAGCTGTTTTTTTTAATTATACTTTACAGATATAAAGTATATAAAGAAGAATATAAAAGGAACTATATGTAAAATTATGGGCATTAATTAGGTGTTCTTAAAATTTGTAAATTAAAAAAAAAATTAAAGTGACAATCTTCTTATTGGGAGGGATGGAGTAGATTATAAATATTGCTTTGGAATTAAGAAACTAATTATATTTTTAAAAAAATTTCATTAATTTATAAATAATTTTATAAGAATACATTAATTAAAGATAAAGCATTTAATTAGAAAAAGTGAATAAACTTTTTAAGATATCTGAAAAATATAAAATGGAAAATATTTTTAGGACGAAAAGAGCAATGCAACACTGGCCATATATGGTGCATCTTAGCAATATTCGTATTAGAAGAGTAGTACGTAATTGTACACATACCAGAAATTGTCAAGCATATGTAAATAAGAATATTTAGCTCTTGTACGTAGAGCTGCAATAGTGGGCAATTCACATATCTGTATAGTCCAAGGGTCCGTAAGGCTCAAACAGTTCTGCGAAAATTCCCTTCTTCCTCCAGTGGTTGCGTCCCATATCCTTGCACAATTGATCATTATACCATATGTGAATCACACTCACCGAAGCTCTCCTGTAATGCTTCCCTGAGTACTGTTTCATGTATCGTTCCCACCTCAACACATCTTTTTCCATCTCTTTTATGCTTGGCAACTTGAAGTTCCCTTCAAGAAAATGTGCTAGCCATCTACTCCTCATTTCTGAAGTATGCAGGTTCACTACGCTCTCGGAGTACCCAATTACTGCTAATTGTGGAATCCGAGGGTGAATGATTTCTCTGCAAGCATATCATAAATTTATCATTTTCAGCAATATTACATGAAACCCATTTTAAAAATTAAAGACCGAGATATATGTATTTATAGAATTGAATGGGATTTGAAGAGTACCTGTAGAGAGGAATAGTAGATGTGGTGGATCCCATCATGTGTTTCTGAAAGGTTGGTGATGTAAAAATGTTCTTTAGCTTTTCATCACTCTTGTACCCTGTAGCAAATATCACAATATCTGCTTCAAGAGGTTTACCATCACCCCCTTCCATGATCAAACCATTTTTGCAGAAGCTTAAAATCTTAGATTTCTTCAAAACTATGCTTCCTTCTTCCACTCTATTGAAGAAGTTGTGTGGCATCACTGCCACGGTACATGAAGCAATTGCTTCCAAAAAGCTCCTTTTGGGAATCATTTTGTACTTCTTCAAGGGGAAATTCCACCTCGCGTAGCTTTCCACAAATTTTGAGATAATCCATCTCTGCGTCCAGTAAACATAATTAGTTGATGCTTAATAAACTTCATCGCCAGTTCCATCTTTTTAGTTCAATAAAGGAAAAAAGATAGAAGAACTCGGAGCAAAACTCGGCTGTTGGACCATGTATTCAAGTCCCTTAAATCATCCTAAAATCACCCAAGTCCTCGGATGCCGTCCTTCAACAAATGTAATTACTACAGCTAGACAGTTTTTGCAGTGTATGCTACGGTGAAGCACAGTAATTGATGTGGTTGCTCCATTATTATTTGGAGGTCACAAAGTAACATAACTCAAAAAACAATGTCCTACGGCTTGAATTGGTATCTTTCTAGCTTGGATTCTTGCTCTCCACCGTTTCTTGGGGCTACCCATCATTGTCTCTTATCCATGGTTTCTCCAGTGATAAAACTAAGTGTATCTCTAATATAAATATAAACTGGGATAACGAATATTTGTGCGACACAGGATTAGAAAGACGTTAAATTAAAAAATACATCTTCAGTATTAATGTAAATTTTTAATACAAAGTTGATATGACAAAAATAAATGTAGATATTGTCAACATAATTGTCTACTTTCAATGAGACATACTGACAAGCACGTTAGCTTAAAAAAAAAAAAAAAAAAAACAAGTCAATACTTAAAAATAAACTAAAGGTAATCTACCTTTACATTATAAATCTATTTTTGGCTTTAATGTTTATTAAATACAATTTTGTCGTATCTAAGATATACATTATTTTCACATTAATAAGTTGACACTTATTTATGGATACATGTCCATATTTTGCATTAAAGATACTTCAGTATATAGTTAGATACATCTAGCACTCTTTCTAGCTAGGTTCCAACAAATATAATAAAACAACAACAATAAAAATCTAGAGGTAAGGTTGGTCTAAATCTTCACTACCCTTCTTGTAGTCGTGGGACACCCTTATTTTTAAGTTTCTTTTTATTTTTTAAAAATGTTTTCCCACTTAAAAATCACGCTCAAAACTATACTTATACAGATATGGAGCATATAGTGATTACTACATTATGTTAGATATTCAATTTAAGTACATATATATTTTGAGTCATTTTAACAGGAATGTATTTGTTTTTACGCTTGAAGTCACTTTTAGCCTTGTATGTGGAGATTTGCATGGAATAAGAAGAAAAAACACTCCCCTTACCAAAAATGATCTTTTAACTAAAGGGCCCTTTGGTACATAAGATAAGATAAGATTATTTTTATGGAATAGAATGACATGAGATAGAATTTAATATAAGAAATTAAAAAAATTAAAATTAAAAGTAAAAAAATTAAAAACATAAAAGTGATTTTTTTTTGGATTATTCAATCCCTCCATTATGGCCTGGAAAAAAATATCTTATCCGATGTTACTCTCAAACATAGGAGACATAGGATTAGGACTAATTTTTTTTCTATCATATCCTAATCTGATTCTAAAGAACCCCTAAGGGCATCCCCAGCACATTAAATGAGCGTTAAGGACAATTCATGCCACCTCACCATTTTTATAAAAAAAATAAATAAATAAAAGGAAGAGCACTAAGCGCTCAGCTCTCTTTGTGCTTGAGTAGCGCTCTATTGAATGCCACATTAGCGCATTGAACGCACGTTAAGGACACCCTAAGAGTAGAGAAAAAAAATGGTTTGGGAGGATAGTTTAGGGATTACAATTTTTCTTGCTGGGGAAAAAAATCTAGGGTGTCTAAACTGGAGTGGGTTTGTAATGGTACTGAATGGTTTGTAGATATTTTATAACTTGTCTAAATATCTGCCCCAAACAAAACTTTCATTTTACTTTACAACTAGACTATATGATTACTAAAATCAAAATATAACTTTTCCAATCATTACCATATAAAAAAAAAATACAGAGGAATTACCAGCATGTGGGTTATGTAACAAAAAACTAAAAACAGAAGAGGAAATGTTTACCAGAGGTGATAAAAGAAGTGCTAAGAGAGCCAGGAAAAGCCCTTCACCAGGCTTATGGATTAGAAGCTCAGAGAAACGATTCATGTAGAGCATAGCAAGAGGCACTCCCCAAGGAAAAAAGTGGGGCAAGCTCCAATGCTCTGTCCTGTATATCAATGTGCAAGGCTTCTCTGTTCCTGTAAATTATCCTCACAAGTTTAGCATTGTGTTCAGCTCACACTACTTTAAAAAGGTAATGTACTGATGTATACCAATTTATCCACTACTTTAGAAAAAAAAAAAAAAAAAAAAAAAAGAAAATCTACTACCTACCATTTGCCGACGCACATTCAGCTGCAATATCCAATCCAGATTTCTGGTTCCCTACAACCACAACCCGCTTTCCCTTTACAAGTTGCTTAGCAGCAGCATCATCCATGGCAGAGTAGTCCATTGAGTGCAAAACCACTCCATTAAAAGCTTCAGGGCCTTCACTCACAGGAAAGTCAGGAAATTTGGGAAGCCCACTGAACCTTCCAATGCAGAGAACAACAAACTCAACTTGATAAACCTGCAGTTTTCACAGCCAAACCAACCGTTAAATTTCATTAAACGTAATACGAAAGAACACACACACACACGTATATCTAGAAATTTCATCACAATTACCTTATTAGTTGTCTGGTTGAGGGGAAGGGTTTCTTGCACTAAAACACTCCATCTTCCTCTTGGGCTGAAGGGCTCACCAGTGCCATTCCAGAGACTCCACGAAGCTATTTCTTCTTCGGATGCACCCTCGTACTCGATACCCACGACTTTGGAGTCGAATTTGATGCATCGAAGCAAGCCGAAATGGCGAGCGTAGGAGCGAATGTAGTCAAGAACTTCAAGGTGATGAGGGCAATCTTCCCGCACCGAAGAAGGCCAAGGGAAGTCGCAGAATTGGTAGGCCCCTTTAGGTGTTTGCAGCTCGGTAGTCTCCGATGTGTGAGCCCAAACTCCTCCAATGCCATTATCAGCTTCGAAAACAATGGGGTTGAAGCCCTTTTCCAAGGCGTATTTGCAGGCTAGAAGGCCACTGATTCCAGCTCCAACTATTGCCACTCTGTTCTCCATTGCAAATAGCAAACATGAACAGACTCAACATATCCGTTTTCTACTTAGGGCATCTTCAATGTCTGAGCTGCTATTGAGCGCTAGCTCAGACATGGAAGATGTCACACAATAAAAAAAAAAAATAAATAAAAAATAAAAAAATGGGTATTGAGTGCTCAAAACGGTCTGAGCGCTCAATGCCCAAAAGGGTAGGTAGTGTTGAGGTGGCGTTCTACCTCAGCGCTACCAAATTTCTGTTGGAGTTACTCTTAAAAACTCAATTAATTTTATATTTTTAAATTTATTTAAAATTTAAAATTAATTATAATTTATATTGATATATAAGCTATTGTTAAAGTATAGGAGAATAATGTTGGTACAAATTAAAAATTATTATAAATATCTTGATAAATGTAGACATCCGTATACATTTTTTTATATTTTAAATATTGAAGTTCATGTATCATTTTTATCTATGTCATAAATATGTACATTAATATAAATATATTTGTATTAGTTACAATGTATTATTTACCTTATAAAAAGGGGTCTTTGTGACTTTGTTTGATTATTACAAATGAAATGAAAAAATATTCTCATTTTTTTGAGTTTTTTCGTCATTTTTTTCTTCTATTCTACTTTTTGTGTTATTTTTCAACAAAAATTTATATTAAAAAAATTTAGATAGACTAAATTATAGGCTATAACATATTTATATTTTATCATAATGGTTTATTAAAATTTTTATTTATAGGTTTATTTGCATTTGATTAAATCACTACTTATTTGACCAGGCCAATTTATTGATTCACTTTTAATGCACATAATATAAGATATTTCTATTTTTATAATAAATTAAAATAAAAATATCATAAATACATTAACCTTAAAAGGCAATATTATAATGCTTCAAAATGACAAAACACAAAAGAGACCACAAGGTCCACAACCAACAAATACCAATCATGAACGGCCTCAAAATATCTCTTACAACTGGTTATTATAAAAAAAAATAAAAATTAAAAAAAAAATTAAAGAAAGGAAGAACCGTTACAAGCTTCATTTCAGCCAAGTTAAAGATTTTTTAGCAGTTTGTGCTGATAGCACTCTCTGTGAATCTGACCACGCATGCATCCAACTTAAGTATCTTTCGTTATAATGTAATCAATACGGCCTGTTTGGTATACAAAATGAGATAAAATTATTTTGGTGAGAATAAAATAAGATGTGATATAAAAATTTTAAAATAAATTAAAAAATTTTTTTTAGTAGGATTGAATTATTTCACCAACAAATAATAAATGACGTGGGCTCGAACAATTTTTTATCCTATCCTATTTCAATTTTGTGTAACAAACAGGGCCTATAAAAACGATGACTATCTTATATGATTATTAATAATAATAAAATAAAAAATTATCTCCAATATAACTATAAGTTGCTATTATTTTTTATAATATTAAATTTTATATTTTTTAAATTAAAAAAATAATACTTTTACTGTAATGTTCTAGGTTGGAAAATTTTCAGAGGCAAAACGCTCTCCAAGGCGCCTCTAGGCGTCTATAATGCAAGCTTCCACCCCCTGCGGAACCCACAAAGTTTTCTATCAGCATTCTTCGTGCCTGCACATATCCTTTTGAATGCTTATAGCCTAATAATAAAACAACTTTCTAACTCCTTTATTACCCGTATAGCTTCCTAAATATTTA
>JAJIYU010012215.1:0-14687 GCA_030144865.1 Tinospora cordifolia | reverse complement strand
ATTAACAATATTAAACTTAAAACTATTATTAAAAAAAAAAAGAAAGATAAATCTATCGTCAAATGATCATAAAAATATAACCCTAACTTGGTTGGTTGTTGGCTTGCTTGTCGTTGCAAGCGCAAGTAACTTCGATCTTCCCTACCAACTACAGTAGATGGCTCTTGTTTTCTCTTGATTCTCTTGCTACATTTCTTCTTAGGCTCTCAACTTATTCTTATCTCCCTCTCGTCTCTACTTCAAGCTACAACTCATTCTAATTTCTCTTGGATAACAACTCACAAAGTAAACATCTCACCTTTAATTTTCATCATTTCTTGCACCAATGAGATTCTTCCATAAATAATGCTCTTCTTATAGCTTTTTTGCATTTCTTTTTGAAAAATTGTCAAAACTTTAAGCAAACTTCGCCAAGTTTTTTGAAGATTTTGATAAAATTTTATAATGTTATAGTTACAAATAAACTTCACTTCGATTGTCCATTTTAGCAAATTAATTCGTCTAATTTCACTAAAATTCATCAACTTTTCATACCTTGCCTAAAACCTTTTTCTGTATGGAGAGCTCTAGAACAGCCTAAAATGAGGTGTTGAGTTTTTTCTTCTGGCTCAACAATGTTTCCTTCATGATTCTTCATTCTTGATAATATGGACCTAGATTTCCAACTAGAAAGGATCTTGTGGAAATACCATGAGTTCAGATCTCCTTCCTTTGCCATTTAAGCTTGACCTTTTGCCCTGCCACCCTCTTAATACAACAATCCATCTTGTAAATGCCTTCAAAGATCAACTTTCATCGACTTAACATTGCTTCAAAAATCAAGATTCTTCAGCTCATTCATTAAGCTTGTTCTTGAAACATTTTTCCGTTATAGAAGGTTTCGACTTCACTATCTGAGCTTAACCTTTATCTCCTTTAGTTTCTACATAAATGTATGTCCTTCCCATCTTCTAGGTTGCAGTTTTGCCCACCATTGCTAGAAGAGGCTAATGAAATTAGTGTTGTGTGCAGCAAAAGCGGAAACTAATCAAATAAAGTGAACACACAAAATAATCGTTAATCCGAATAGAATCCAAACAATTCAAATATAAGAATACACAGATTTATGTGGTTCGATTTATCACCAACGTCCACTAGAGATGAAACATAATCCACTATGAAAGTATGTAAATAGGTTATAACCTATAATCAGATTAATCCAAATACCCTCACACAAAACCCAAATTCTCACTTTTACTTCTCACATACTCCAATGAGGGTTTATATAAGAAAAGGATCCTAATTAATTTTCACTTTTTAATTAGTTTTCAAATACAAATGTCGACATCAACTAAGAAACTAATACCAAATAAATTGTTTCTAATTAGAATTTTACCTTTTGTGGTTTAGAGTCATCCAATATTTAACAATCTTCATCTTGGTGAGAACTAGTTCAATCATATTACTTTATTTTCATCTCCTCACATGCTTGAAGAAACTTATCTATGAATAACATCTTTATAAGTGATATGTCTATCACTTATACCATCTGTAACAGTTAGATCCACATCTGCTACTATATCTGCAAAACTAACAAATTCGTCCCTTAGCCATAATTGATTTCAATTATCGTTGGGACTCACATGCAGGATCCTTATCAATCATATCAGCTCAACCTAAAATGGTATTTTCCTATAAAAAAATACAAGTTAATCTTGTTAATTCCTTTCATCGCCACCAATGCACCTCACAAAATCTTCAAAAAATACTTGCTTCAATGGTGACCTTGAACCCCTCTGCACCCACAAAGATGATACTTTTTCAAATCTAATATATATCAAACTTTTGGCAAATGTCTAATTGTTTTATCATGCAACTTCAACTTAATTGTACCCGTCCTTCAAATTTTGCAGGCACTATCATTATCCATAAAAATTGAACCACCATCACCTTCTTCAAAATTGAAGAACCAATCTTTGTTTTAACACATATGATAAGCTTAACCTGAATTCGAGGATTCACTCATCAAATCGACATACTAATGATGAACAACTCAAAATATAATCAAAATCTATTTCATTCTCAACGTGTGTTGCATTCATACTAGCATTGTTCTTCTTCTTGATCTTTGGACGATCCTTCTTCCAATACCCCCTTCGATGACAAAATGCACATTCATCTTTGTTACCATATTGCTTCTCATTAGATCTGTCCCTTGCATCTAAACCCTCTGATTGAGGATCACTGACCAAAATCTTTTTCATTATCTCATTTCAAAGGAGCGTAGCTAAAACTTCATCAAAATTTTGAAGTCCTTTTTTTTCCATAAAGCAAAGTAGAGGTCAAGTGCCCATATGACTTAGGAAGCGAAAAAATAAGGAGTAGAGTTTTATCTTCATCTTCAATATTCTAACCAATATTTAACATATTTACAATTATTCTTTAAATTTATTGAGGTGCTCATTTATAGTTGTATCTTCTTTCATGTGGAACATGTACAACTTCTTCATATACAGCCTATTTGTGAGTGATTGTCATATATTTATCTTCCAACTTAGACCAGATCAATGCTACAGATTTCTCGTGTTTGATGCTATTTTAATCTCCTTCATCAAATACAGTCTAATTGTGGTGCATGCCTGCAGATTAAACTCTTATCAATCTTTATTTGACATTTCGTTGGTCTTCCTTTTGAACCCAACAAAGCCTCGTGTAACTTTTGTTGTATCAAGATATTTTGAACTTGCACTTGTCCCATTCCAAAATCATTCTTGCCATTAAATTTCTTAATATCAGATTTTGCATTCAATATACCTATGCTCATCATATTAACAATCGAATCTGGTTAAAAGATAGATCTCTTTGCCATGAACCACCGCAAAAGACGAAACAGAAATTCGATTTCCAACGACTCTAATATCGCAAAAATATGGCAATTGAATTTCAGAGTGTTTATTGAGTGTTACATGACAACAATGAGAACAAAGGTTTTTTTTTTTTCTCTTCTTTCATGCAAACTAAGGAACACAATAAAACATATAGTTCTAGTCTTGACTTTTCAAAACTTAAAAAAAATATCTTCTCTCCTTTTTTGTTTTAACTCCTAATTGAAAGATTCTTCTTTGATATTTTTTTTTCACATGCAAATCGAAGATGGCTCTTTACAACCCAAGGAGAGAAAGAATGGAATTTTTTTTTTCTTTTATTCAGCCACACTTCCTTTCTTTTTCCCTGTACAAACACTGAAATTTTTTCTTTTATCCTCGCTCTGATACTAATTTGTTGTGTGTAGCAAAAGCAAAAACCAATCAGACAAAGTGTACACACCAAGAAATCTTCAATTTGATTAAAATGCAAAAATACACAGATTTAATGTGGTTTGGTATATCACTTACACCAACGGAAGATGATAAATAATCCACTACGAGAATATGCAAATAAGTTACAACCTATAATCAAATTTACTCAAATCCCCTCACACAAAAATGCTCTCACACAAAACCCAAATTCTCACTTCTACTTCTCAGATGCCTAATGAGGGTTTATATGAAAAAAGAGTCCTAGTTAGTTTTCACTTTCTAATTAGTTTCCGAATACAAAACTGACTGAAAGTCAGCATCAACTCGGAAACTAATAATAAAGAAATTGTTTCTAATTAAAATTTCACATTGAGTGGCTTAAAATCACCCAACATCTAATAATTAGGGTGATATAACCATTCATTTTTAAATCTAAATGAAGATGAACCCCATGAATACTTTGTTGCATCAAGAAGCATCGGCTAATGCTCCAACATAATCCTCTCATGACTTAATAAGCTAACAATTTTGGATTTCTTCCTTTCATTTGACATTAAAGAGAAATTTGTATGATGTGAAGCACTTATTAAGTAACTATGTTTCCTTAAGTTGTAATTCATGTATGAGGTCATCAAACTATTGCATTGGAGAAATGGGTGTAGTGCAATTTAATGTCTCCTCAATGCCCCAAACAACATTGAAGTCCCCTCCTAAGCACCATGGCCCTTAAAAAAACATGGACAAAGCTGTTATTTCATCCTAGAATAGTGATCTTTCTTCTGATACACATGGCCTAAAGATTGTTAACAACCGCCAATCTTCCACACCTCTAATTATGATTGAAAAAGAGAAAGACCATTTAAATTGATTTTCTAGAATCCCACATGATCCAATGCCTCCTAATGTTACAGTGGTCCATCTAACAAAACAATGTCGCCATAAAAAATTGATGAGGCCCAAGTCCACTGATTCTTTTTTTAATTTCCTAAAAAGTCACAAACATCAAGACAAGTTGCACAAATGATCTTCCTAATAGAGAGGAGTTTGGTCGAGGAGCCACACCCTTTCATATTCCAACTTAAGTATCTTCATGGTGGCAAAGAGACCCAACCCTGACTGGGATTAACTCCGATCACCAATCACCTCAATTAATTGTGCGCCAATTGATTGGAAGAAGTCTACCACGTTTTCGTGTTGATCTCGGAAACATCATTGAATTGTTGAGCAAGGTTAACAATCATCAGATTACACTTAACCAGTGTTGTCAAAGCAGTAAGGCGGTTTAAGACACTGAGCCACCATAAGGCGAGGCGGAGCCTATGCAGTTCTTAAAATAATTATTTAAAGGTCCTTTAAAGATTATTTATTTATTTATTGGTCCCTTAATATATATATTAGAATTATTTATTCATATTATGTATGAATTATAATTATTATATATAATTCAAAGAGAATCTTTTATTATAAATATATAATTAACTATATATAATTCAACGATTAAAGAAAGAATCCCTCCAAGAGTCACCTCGCTGCATCGCAGCATTGTCGAAATCGCCAGAGCCGCTAGACGGAGTCGCCAAAGTTTTTGGCGTAGCTGGACGGAGTCGCAGAGTTGTTGGTCGTCGAAATCACTGGCCGGTTCAATTGTTTCGAAGAAGACGATCTTTCGACTAGTTTGAACTGGTCGCAGAGCAGAGAGACTGAGAGAACAACAAACAAGATAAGAGAAACAAAGGAGAGAGCAAAGAGCAGAGAGATCAGCGAACCAATCGCCTTGTCAAGTTGTAGCGTCACAGAGATTTTGCAGAGATTATCGCCAAAGTCACCAGAGTCGTTCTTGGAGTCACCAAAGTCGTTGGACGGAGTCATCAAAGTCGCTGGACGAAGTCACAGAGCTATTGGTTGCCAAAGTTGATAGTTGGTTCAACTGGCTCGAAGAAGACGACTAGTTCACAGGGACACCCCCAAAATGTTTTATATTTGCAGAAACATCCCCCCAGCGCCTAAGCGGGACCTTGACAACACTGCACTCCGCCTCAAGTTGTTCTTCAATGGTCATTGAGCATTGGCACAGTAAGGTTCGTTGCATCGAATGGATATTCCTTGAGGCATGAAGGGTTCAGGGACATTTGAGTGGGGGAGACATGGACTGGACTAACGCTATGAATGGTAGGCAGAATGTGGGAAAGGTGGGGTAAATTAATAACAAATAAGCATACCTTAGCACGGGGCAGCTAAGTGTCGCCATGCTACATCATGCTCCTTTCCAAAATCTTGACCAATTGCCAGAGGTGTCACTGAGACAGAATCATAGCCAAGCTTCATCAAAGAGAGGTAGTCAAGACAATCAAATCTCGTGAATTTGAAATCCATATATCATTTTTGAGATCGTATCCCGAACATTTGTATCTCTTTAGCGGATTTCATAAAGTGGTCAGTGCTCTTTAACTTGCATATCCTTAGTTAACCTCTTAGGGTGGTGATTATTTATATGATTTAAAGGTTTGACTTCGGTGGTGAGCTTGTGACTTATCTTCTTGAGTTGTTCCACCTATTTTTTACTTGATAGCATTTTTTTTTAAAGAAACAAGAATTTTATTGATAGTAATAAGATAGAACAATAGAACGACACAGGCCTACCCAAGACCTTCCAACGAGAAACCCACCACAAATTACAAAATATTATACCAACCCCAAATCCACTCAGATGTGGAGAATCCCTTCGACAAAGAGCTATTACCAATCCAAAAAAAAGCTATTGGCATAGATTCTTCCCAAATTTGGGAAGGGAGAAGATTCCTTCCCTCAAAAATTCTGGTGTTTCGCTCTTTCCAAAGACTTCAAAGGACCACCATCCAGTACGCTCTCCTTTTCGACCCCAACTCCTCCCTGAACAAGCAAATACTGAAGGAAGAGTCCATCGCATTAGCTTCAGAGCACATTCCAAAGATACTTCTCCATCTAACCCAAACATAGCTTGAAATTGGCATCTTAGGAATAAATGATCGACTGCTTCACCACTTAGCTTACACAGATGACAACAGGTGAGGGACATGTAGTGACTAGAGAAACAATTTTGAATCATATCTCCTATATTGACTTCCCCTAGGGCCATTTCCCACACAAAAACCTTAACATTAGAATGGACAAGGGCTTTCCAAATCTCATGGTATGAAACGTCTAAAAAGATCTTGCTAGATTCAGCTAGATAGAAAAAAAAAAAAAAAAAAAAGGATTTAAAAGAGAACTCACAAAGGAACCTATACTCCACACTATTTGCTCCTTCCTGTCATCCAATGTGCACTCCCTCAATAACACTAGCAATGCGTCTTTTTCCTCTTCGCCTCTCCCTTTCCCACCAGACTTCAAATGAAGATCCCACTGGTCTGCACCTGCGCCGTCTCCCTGAGTCCGAAAGAAAGAAACTGGGCGGTGATGAGCTCTAGCTTGTCTATACAACCTAGGAAATGACTCAGCAAAGGCGTCACTCCCCTACCAAGCATCCTCCCAAAACCAAATATTATCACCTTGGCCTACTTTCAAGTAGATGTCTGGCAGACAGCACTAATATAGAGAATGAACTTCCACAGGCTTCTAAATGTTGCACTGATATCTATGTCTGCATCCCTGCCATTAATGTCAATGTCAAGTCTGCTTTTGATCACTCGGGCCCACAACTGATCTAGCTCTCTAAGGAATCGCCATAGCCATTTGCCTGCCAGGGCTTTATTCCTGTTCATAATGTTATCAATCCCAAGCCCCTCATACTCCTGAGGGAGCTGAACTCTACTCTACTCCACTATATGGGACCCTTTACCATCATCCCCTCCTTTCCACAAAAAAATCCTCATCAACCTCTCTATCTTGGAAGCTTCCCCTCTGGGGATCTTAAAAACTGTCACGAAGTACGTTGGTAATGCATCCAACACCATTTAAATCAGAGTAAGTCTACCACCTTTAGAAAGGAAAGCTCTTTTCCACCCGTCTAACCTCCTAACCACCTTGGAGACAACTAGTTCCAAAAAACTGTGGGATCTCGGGTTTCCCCCTTGGGGCATTCCAAGATATCTCAAGGGCCATTCGCCCACAACGCATCCAAGTCAAGCTACTATGAGGTGAACTGATTCCGCTTCCATGGAGATTCTCGCTAAGCAAGTTTTAGATAAGTTTAGGCGCATTCCAAAAACACCATTGGACAATACGAAGGGCATTCTCCACATGATCATTTGCTCCATCCAAGAACAAAAGGGCATCATCCGCAAACTGAAGGTGAGTAACCTCAACCAGATCCCTGCCCACCACAAAGCCCTAAATTCCATGAGCCTCCTTCCCTTTATCGAGCATCCGCCCTAACACATCAACCATCATAGTGAACAAAAGGGAGATAGAGGGTCCCCCTGCCAAAACCCCCTAATAGCTTCTACTTTACCCCTTGTCCCACCATTAATAAAGATGGAAAAAGTAACGGAGCTCAAGCACCTTTGGATCCATTTCCTCCACCTCCCACCAAAGCCTTTCCTTTCTAAGACAAAATCCAAGAACCACCAATCCACCATATCATACGCCTTTTCAATATCAAGCTTAACCACCACCCTTTCCTTTTTTCTCCCCCTATACTCTTCCACTAACTCATTCATTTCCAAAACTGCATCAATGATGTTTCTCCCTTCGACAAAAGCTATTTGGCTCGCCGATATGGTGCTTACCAATACTCTCCCAATCCTATTCGCCAAGACTTTTGCAATGATTTTATAGAGGCTCGTCGTAAGACTAATAGGCCAAAAGTCTTTGACCATTCTTACAAATTCTTCTTTGGAATCAAGCAAATGTATGTCTCATTGGTGCACTTGTTCACTTCCCCTATTTGGTAGAATTCCTCCATAACCATTATTAGATCCTCCTTCAACATATCCCAACTTTTCTAATAGAAGAGCAAAGAAAAACCATCCGAACCCCGAGCCTTATCACTATCACACTCAAACACTGCGTCTCTAACTTTGTCCTCCGAGAAACGATCCTCCAAACTCTTGCACGCATCCTCGTCGAGCAGATCCCACTAAATTCCTTCATTCAAACCTCTTCACAAGTATTTTCCTATTTCTTTCATTTATCAATAGTTGTCTTCCTTCTCTATCATAAATTTTAAGGATCCAACTATTTTTGAAATCACATAAGCAATTTCTAATATCTTATTCTAGAGGTCCTACATTCAAACCTCTTCATGAGCATTTACTTGTTTCTCCCATTTATTAAGTAGTTCCTTTCATCTTCATTATAAATGTAATCTACATATCATCATATATATGAGGGGAGTGTAAAAATTATATTCACTTGATATACACATAGATGGGTTCAACTCAAGAAAATTCTTACATTGTTATCCCTTGGTTTGTGCATAAAATTTTTCTTGATTCTTACATATCAAGTTTACCACCATATGCTTTAACATCTTCATCCCTAAACCACATACACATTTTGTATGGATTATTTCTTAGATGCTTTGGATTTTTTCAATTTTTATGATCCTTTCATGAAGTTTTTCCTTAACCCTCGAGCATATTTATTTACCACATAGATCTCCATGTCACGATGAAATATTTTCATAAATGAACCAAGTTAGGGTCTTAATCAAATGCAAACCTCTCCCAAATCTATCCATCCATATTTAGCTGCAAAATTAGGGAATAAAGATTAGAAATTCATTAGGCCACCAAGATTGAAAACTAGCTAACAAGCTAAAGTCTAAACTTGGTTAAACCAAAAATTAATTCTTTATGCATGTTAACAATCAATTGATATTGAAAAGATGTGGAAGTTAGAACAAATGAAACAATGGTTTGCACTGCACGGAAGGAAGTTGATGAACTTTTTACATGTAATCGAGTCCCAAGAAGAAGGGGAAAAAAAAAAGCAATGATCATGTTTTTTTATCCTTCCATTTAATCTTCTTAGTATTTAGTTCTTTTGGTTCTTGTTCTTCTTTCACCACTTGTTATCTTACTTGCTTCTCTTTAATTTGTGTCTTTGGTTCATGATTCAACTCCTCCATTTCTTTGCTATTCTTTTTTTCCTCTAATTTTGTTGCTTTTGTCTCTTTTGGAGTCATCACTGAGCATATATGTTATAGTATGCCCTATCATTGGATATTGCTTTGTAAAGCTGTATGTGGATTCACAAAAAGCAAACTAGCGTCCCATAACCTGAGCTATATTCTTTATTTTTGTATTTTATTCTTATTGAAACAATCATAAGTTAAACATTTACATTTTTATAATTCATAAAATCTTCTGATTTGAGACACGGCCCTTTACGTACCCTTTGTAAGATTTTGAGACATCCTTGAATATTGCTATATTAACACAATCACAATGGAATAGAAATTGCAACTAAGTCATGATTTTTTTTTTGTTGGTAAAAGGGCCTTCTAGACATACAACATACATATGAGAAACAATAAATTAATCCCCAAGACATCCTAACATGGTAAGCTTAGTAATGTAAGAGCCCTTTGTACTGTTATGAAGCAAACGCTTGAAACACTCTTTAAGTGAAGTAGTTCATTTAGAAACTACTGAAGTTACCTTTTTATACATACTCTAATTTTCTATTAAAAAAATTCATATTTTAAACCAATAAACAGCAAAATGAGCATTCAAAATGAAAGCAACCCATATTTAATCACCTTTCCTCACCAGACATTCCCCAATTTTCTATACATCTTATGCAACTCTCCCACTCGTATTAGCATAAAAAGAAGAGTAAGAGATTTTTTCAGTATTACCTTAAATAGAAAATTATTCTACAAACAAAGTTAGCATATCCATCTTATATATTGATATTAAAGCTCTACTCTGGTTAAGTTAAAGGTATGTTATGATCAAGAAAGCCCAATTTTATTTTACATGGTAGAGTACTTATTTAACAATTCGTATGTGCATGTGAGTACCATATATTTGAAACATGCAAGTGTAGAAATCGTAGCTATTAAATCAATGTGATACAACTTGAATAGTATGATTCAAATCAGATCGCACCTATTACTATTCAATTACGTAAGAAAAATCAGAATAATCTCAAAAAACATAAGATTCAAATTGAACCATATGAGTTACTACTAAATCAATATGACTCAAGCAATACCTAGGGTTTTTTTTTTTTTGATAATTGTTATTTTTTCAACTTTAGCTCTTTTTTAATTAAATTTAAAATCCAATCAAACAGCTTTCAGCTCTTCCTTTCTTTTGTGTATGAGATCATAGGCATCAAGGACCCTTCTAATGCCACAGAGCCAATCACAGCCCAATGGTATTGATGACCAAGAAATGGTAGAAACATATTCGCATCCCTCAGATTCTCCCTAAAGTAAGTTTCTAGGCATTTTGGCCCTTATAACTCTTCCAGTCCTTTGTTGGTCTGCAACTTCGAGTGTTTTAAAAGCGATTTTTCTCTCCATCACACATAACTAAGAGAAAGGTCTCGATCTACATTTATTTTACCTTCCATAAGTTGTTTATTTTTCCATCCAAACAAAATTCATTTTTTCCTTAATTTTCTATCGGCAAAAGCTTCTAGGTCTTGGCAATTTCTATCCTCACCTTCTCTTTTTCAATTATAAGAATTTTTTTCTTATTGTGGTGTTTGATGTTTGAAGTGTTTTTCCATATAAATATATGATGTCTTTGTTTGAGAAGTGGGAATCAATAGACAGATGGACAATACTGGTGAGCAATAATGCGGTGCTATATTGCACCAAAATAATAAAACTAATTGCGGAGCTCTATTTAAGAATGAAAACGTCATCTTGCAAAAATATTCAACAATGCTACGATTTGTGTTGATGAGCTAAATATGTCAATTCATTGTTTAAAGAGTTTGCTCCCAAGAAATGAAAGGAAAATAGTAAAAGATACAAAAGAAGAAACAAGAAAAAGATGATTAAATCTTTGAGATAATAGGGGAAACTTTTGTGATTTTCATGTAAACCAAAATAGTAAATTAATGATTATTTTATTATTTCCCTTTTTTTAATTGAACTGAATTATAGATAGAACAAAAATTTGAAAAAGTTTTACAATCTATAACTCGATTGATTACTAGACTACAATCCCCTCATTAAAAATTTTATGATTCAATTTCAATTTAACAACTATAGTAGAGGTATTCGCACTTCAAGCTTCAAAAAGAATTGTTTAAAAAAAAAAAACATCATCGCTGCATTGTACAGAATCAGACATCTAATGTCATTGCTACATGGTTAAGTTGACAGCTTCCAATCACTGACAACAACTCAACTCAACCCAATCAACTGTACCTTTTACCAACTAGATGAGGTCAATTGCAAGAATCCACTTCACCCTCATCAAGGGCGAACTCCATATTTAAATTACAATATGCTTTATCCCTTTATATATTGTGATTAAGTAGACTCATGCTATAGCTGATCCAACAAAGTTTTACACTAACTCGCAAATACCTAATACAACTTTTCTTCTTTATCTATGGTAAGGACGAGGCTTGTTTAAAGGTATGCAAATATCTAGTCTTAAGCAACACAAGGCACAAAAAAGAATGCAACCTATTAAGAAACCAAAGCTAGATAAGAAGAGATTAAGGTATAGACCAAAGGTAAAGGTAAGAGTGAAGTAATTCATAGTCCATATCCACGAAGGAAAATGCTTATAATAGATTTGGCAAAAGTAAGAGAATAAACACCTCTGCATAATATAAGGATCTTCTGGGAGGCGTTTCCCAGCCTTTGCACAATCCTCAAACCAACGATGGCTAATTATAATTGTTCCGAATTCCTTTGCAAGATCATATTTCTTTCCTTCAAATTGCCAACAGACCTAATTCAAAAATCAACAGTAACTGATCCTTTTGAGACTTCCTCAGCCAAAATTAGTAGAAATTGTAATTCAACAAAAGCAGATAATCCATTCAAATCCACTAAAAACTCACCAAATGTGTCGTTGATCTGGTCATCGCCCCAACATAGCTAGCACCAGTATGATTAATAAGTTTGATAAGTTTGAACCGCTCCAAACCATGGTATCCGCTAACAGTAGCTACTACAGATTCCATCCCTCCAATAAAAGAATCCCCACAAGAAAAAAGAAATTACCAGGAGAAGTTGTTTAGAACTCCCAAATTAAACGAAAAGCAGTGAATCAATGACGAAAAAAAAAAACAACTCAAAAATCTCATGTGAAGCACCCCATCAAGAAATCTACGAAACAAAAAGAAAGAACTGTTTCGAAACAAAAACCTAGAAGCGTCAAATATCTGTGCGAGCTTTATGTATGGATAAAAATGAGCTGAGATCGAAGAAACAGAATTGAAAAAGTATGGAGTGCACAGGTCCGCTGAGATGTCGACTGCCGCTTCGTTTGCCGGGAAAAACGAAAATATTTGAATTCTATTTGAGCTCCAAAGGCCGATAAGTAGCGAGTCGGGAACCGCAGTGTCTTTGTTATCGAAAAAAAAAAAAAGAAAAAAAATTAATTTATATATATATAGTTAAAATACTTAAAATATTTGGAGAAAATTTATTATGTTATGAGGTCATCTCCAACTTGTCGCTCTAAATTTAAGATGGCTCTACTTCCTCCTAAATTTCAATTCATCTACTTATCATTTTGTATTTACATTATTTCTTCCTTTAAAAAATAACATTTTAAAAATATTCTTTTTAATCTTATTGTATATTCATGTATATTATTTTTTCTTAAAATTAATAATTCTACCTGTAAACTTTATTATTTTCTTTAATATTATTTTTAAAATAAGTAAATAAAATAACTAATTTTAATATTTTAAATATTTTAAATTAAACTAAATTTTACATTATAAATTTATTATTAATACATAGAAATTATTAATATTCACTAATTATTTTTAAATATTTAATTTATTAAATATTTAATTAACTTAAAATAATAAAAAATAAAAATAAAACAAAGAAAGGGGTGTGGGCTTTCCACCCTGCCAAATTGGAGCCAACAGCTACAGTGCCCTCCTATTTGTAACGGGGCATTGTAGCTGCCCACTCCAAATGGCGAGGAGTTCTCTAATCCATGCCAAAAATGGCGTAAGTTGGAGTTACTCTAAGTGCAAATATATATATAAAATTCTGAATCTTTGCACTAATAATTCAGGCAATTCAGTTGCATCATGCTTATTCGTTGGTATAGTTGAGATGGCTCTTAATGAGTTATTTCATTAAAAGGAAGGAGAAATATGTGTATCTACAATTGGCATCCTTTCATGAATGCAAGAATCATTACCTTGTTAGTGTGCATGTGTAGGCAACAAAATGTGGGACTTGAATATAATTCTAAAAATCTTTCTTGCTCAGGGTGGAGTTTAAGATTTTATTTGCTTACATGTGCTTAATAATTTATATACTTTAGAATGGGTTGCAGCTATAAACAACAAACAATATCAGAAGAAATATGAACAATCAACATTAAAAAGAAATAACTATCAACAATAGAAGTGTCATATACTAGGAAGAAATACTTCTATTACACCTATATTTTATAGTAATATAGTTCGTGAAACTAAATGGAAACTTTCACATTCTTTAATTTACAGGCTTTCGTCTTTATCTTCTTTCGTATTTATTTTTTTAAAATCTTTGATAGTTATTTTGAAAGAGACCTCTTTTTTTTTTTTTTTTTGACCTTTGATAGAATCTTGGTAGAATGTTGAACTAGAAAGCACAAAGTAAACACTTTCTTATTTTATTTATAAGGGTTGAAAGCTAATTTAATAAAAACAGTCTTTGTCTATATGTTCAACATGTGATTAAACTTAAGACTTGTGGTTTGGTTGCAGCATTTCGCTCGGTCCTATGTGATCAAACAATGATTACGTGTTCAATTGGACATAATCAAATTGATAGTATTATGTTTAATGACGCCTTACCTAACTTATCATTTTTCTTTTTTTTTTTATGTTTTATCATGGATTTTGCCCAATTAAGATGAACTTTACTAGGGTTATAAGCGGGTCGGGTGACAACACCAAAAGTCACCCGACCCGACTTAGTAAGGTGGTGTTTTTTTCCCACCCGACCTGACCCGACCAAGGAGCCCAACCCACCCGACCCGTGGTCGGGTCAGGTAGGGTCGGATGAGTCGGGTTGGACCATACATTTTTTTTTAAATTCAAGTTTGTCAAAAGCCCAATATTTTAAAAAAAATTCAAATGATATGTATAAACTTATTTATAATAAAAGCCAAATTTTATTAATATCTTCAAATTTAACGCATTTAAATTAATTATTTTTTATATTTAGATTTAAATGACATATAAATAGATTTATATTAACAAGAAATATTACAATAAATTTAAAGATAAAAAACTATTCAAATTTAAAACATCAAGTTAAAAAAATATTATTTAAAA
>JAJIYU010012214.1:0-14695 GCA_030144865.1 Tinospora cordifolia | reverse complement strand
TCAGTCGTCTCCTTCACCCGTTTTCACGATTGACCAACATCATGGAATTCAAAAACAAACACACTAAGACACACCAATCTTCACAAAACCTCAGATTTCACGGTCCAAACCCAGCCACTCTATCTTTCCGATTTCTCTGTTCTTCTTTGAATTTCTGCCAACAACCATTGATCAACATGCCAATCACAGAAATTTCAACTTCAAACTAAAACCGGGACCACGCTGCAGTTCCGACCAAGAATTCTTCCCTCAATTTCGTTTCGAGCTCCCGTTCCTCTGTTTTCTGCCATCCCTCTCTATTCTTCATCGACTCAACGCACTCTAGTGACTAATTTCCTTCGTCATCATCTTCCCACCAGTCCACGGCACAACACCTTCCTTTCTTCGCTGCTCAGCCAGCAACGTGAGCAGCAGCGGCGTGCAGCATCAGCAGGCATCATAAAACAGAACATGTTTTCTTCTTCATCCAACTAGCAACATCCATCCTCCGTTCTTGTTTCATGGCAACTTCCTCTACACTCTTCTTCTTCCGCACGATCAACTATAGTAGCATAGCTTCATTTCTGGACCTTCAGCAACCACAGCTGCCCACTCTCCTTTCAATGCACTATTTCTTCTCCATTCGGTAGCCATAGCAGCAGCTTTGGTCTTCTTCTTCTTATCCGTCCGGCAACATCTATCACCAACAACAGCAGCTTCCTCTGCCTTCCTCTTAAATCTCTTGTCAACCGAAAAATTCGAGATTCCTTCCTTTGGCTAACTTCTTCGACACACCTCCTCCTCACTGCCCAACTGGACTGTTCCTCTAATTTTCGAAAATATATATGTATTAAAAAAAAAAAAACAGAGCATGTAATTTATGTTTTATTATTATTGTTATTATCATTATATATATATATTTTCTTCTATTGCTTTGTTTGATGTTGATTCCAAAATCTAAATCCAAATTTCAATTCTTTTATCTTTTTATATATGTATATATATTATTTTAATTTCTTTTTTGATCAACAATTAATTAATTATTATTATTATTATTTTTCCAAACAATCAAAAATTTTAATGCACTAATAGATTAACCCTTATTTCATTTATCTTTTGCGAAGCTCGTAAAATTCGTATTTTTAAATTCACATTATTAATTCAGAAATACTCATTCTAATATTGTTATTATTTTTATTATTTATTTTGTTATTTTTTTCTCATTTTTTTTCAAAAATGACATTTTATTTTATATTACTATTGACGAAATGCATTCACAAGATTTCGAGGTATTACAAGTAAGACTTATCCCAAGTAAAGCTAAACATTGAAAGGGAGGAGAGTTATCCTACCCTAGAAAGCGTAGTCGCTAAGCAGACTTTGGTCTCGCCATCCAATATGAAGGTTGTCCCACTAGCTTGTATGAGTGGTCTAAGTTGAAAAACACTTTATTTCTATAAAAGAAAATTAGAAGGTGAAAAATTAGGGTAAAAAACTAACTAGAAGTTGAAAAAGATGCCAAATGCGGTGTCTTGATTGAACAGAGGTTGTGAGTCGACCAGATTGAAATCCTGGATCTAGGGGAGTAACTTTAGGTTGAAACTTGGGTGGACCGGTAGATCAAAAGCATAAAACTTTAGGACATAAGTTAGAGATTACAAATGTGTAAGAACTTAATCATGTTTGGTCAGCACACGAGATCAGGAAGATTTCATGACTCTAGTTTCTATATGGTATGCATAGGAATTCAAGATATTGGAGAAAGCCTGGACGTGGAGAATGACAGACCATGTTTGGTGAATGATCGATAACTTTGGAAGAACTTATTTCTCTATTGCTTGGCTAGTATGGGATAGACAAGTATATTAGGCTCGAAAAACCTTAGTTCTCGAGATATTTGCAAAATTGTTTGGATGTGACAATTTTCTAAGTGAAAGTCTAAATAGAAGGGGTAGAGTGATATAGAACACTTGAACCTAGAAGCTTAGATGGAAGCCTAGAATTTTGTTATGCTAGTGTGAAATTGCTTGATTGTATGACTATTTGAAAAGCATGCTTGATTTGTTTATATGTACATCATATGAAAACAAATCTTGTACCCAAGAACAAAAATAACCTAGAAGCATAAACTGATAGGCCACCAAACAAATTGAGAACCTAGAGACATGAATCTAGAGTCATGATAGTACGAATAAAATAAAAGGCTTGGAAATGCAAACTCGATGAACGAATATGGATTAGACAGCTATCTTCTCAAGTCTTAAAAACATTTTGTATCCCAAAGACAAGGGAAGACGGGTTGTGTACCCCAAATTATTATTCTCTTAGATCTTTTATTGTGATACCTTATCAGATAATGAAATGGCTTTTGACTTGGAGATAATGGCTAAATCCAAGAAATACGCTACCAGAGCTGCCACGTCTGGTAGAGACGTCTTAGAAAAGGCCCTAACTCTGGAACATGAGCTCAATTTAGAACAAAGGTTGAAGGGAAAGAATAAGAGGCCCGAGAATAAAAAACATTAAGGAGCTCAGAAGAAAAGTAAGAATGGTGGAATGCACCATAGAGACAGGGGCAGAATAAAGACTAGTCAAGGGAGCAAGTAAAGAGAAAAGGGTTATGCTACGTGTGCTGGCAAAGAGGCCATATAGCAAGAAATTGCCCAACTGTACCAACTCAGGCTCCCCAGCAACATCAAAACACTCAGGGATGAGGTCAAAATGGTCATCCTCAAGCCATGAAATAGCAATAGAATGCCAATCAGGGGCAAAACCAGGGTCATTGTCAGAACCAAGCCACAATATTTGCTATTGAGACTCAGGAGGACCAAATCCCTGTGGAAGGTACATTCACGTTATTTAACATTTTTGTGAGACTATTGTTTGACTTAGGTTCCTCGAAGTCTTTTATCTCTGAAGAACTAGCCGATAAGTTACAACTTATGACAAAAACACTACCAATAACTTCGAATGTGTCTAGATCAATAGGGATCACTGTGAATTCAAAAAGAATATGTAGTTGAGACCTAAGGTTCAGTGATAAACTTATAATAGTTGACTTATGTACCTTACCTTTTTATGGCTATGATGTAATCTTGGGAATGGATTGGTTAAAATAGTACTAAGCCCAGATAGATTATCCTAAGAGACGAGTAACCATAACCTTACCTTCAAGGGAAACCTATAGAATCAATGGGATATGTAAAGACAACTGAGAAGTCCAACCTTAGCCATGATGAACTGCTTAAAGCAGAAGAATGAGTTCGAGGAACTTTCTGAAGAAGAACCTATTGAAGTAAAGAGAATCTAAGACCTAGCACTGGTTAGTAAGTACAAGGATGTGTTCCTAAACAACTTACCCGGACTACCACTTGCTAGAAAATTAGAGTTCAAGATTGAACTTCACCCTAGAACCAACTCTATAGTCATACCTCCTTATAGAAGGGCTCCAGTAGCATTGATCGAGTTGAAGTTTCAACTAGAAGAACTCCGGGAGAAAGGATCCACCAGGTCAAGTGAATCACCTTAGGGAACTCCTGTACTATTTGTAAAGAAGCAAGACAGTTTATGAGACTTTGTGTCGATATTTGGAAGCTAAACCAAGCTATAGTGAAGAATAAATATCCTTTGCCAAGGACTAATGACCTATTAGATCAATTGAGAGGAGCCACTCATTTATCAAAGATTGTTTTTAGGTCAGGATATCACCAGTTAAGAATCAGAGAGTTTGATATTCACAAGATAGCCTTTAGAACAAGATATGGACACTTCGAGTTCATCATGACGTCCTTTGGTTTGACCAATGCCCCAACACCATTCATGGGTTTAATGAACCAAGTTTTTAGATAATACCTTGACTAGTTTGTGGTGGTATTCATGGATGACATCCTAATTTACTCTAAGTAAGAAGCTGAACACTTACTTACAAATAGTGTTGGAGACCCTTAGAAGGCATCAATTATATGCCAAGTTCAGCAAATGTGAATTATGGATGAAGATGGTCAAGTTTCTTGGTCATATAGTATCAGCAAAAGGCATCTTTGTAGACCCAGAGAAGGTGGAAGTTGTCATGGATTGGAAACAACCAAAGATAGTTACAAAGATTAGGAGCTTCTTAAGCCCGGCAAGATACTATAGAAGGTATATCCAAGAAGCTGACAAGGAAGGGAGTTAAGTTCGATTGAGATGAGAAATGTGAACAATCATTCAAGAACTGAAGAAGAGATTGACTACGGCCCTTGTCCTATTCATTTTAACCCATTGTGCTACCTTTACCCCTTATAGTGATGCTTCACTAAGTGGACAGGGATCATCATTGATGCAAGGTAGACAAGTAGTTACTTATGCCTTGCAACAACTAAAGTTCTATGAGAAGAATTACCGTACTCACGACCAAGAGTTAACAACCATTGTCTTTGCCCTGAAGATTTGGAGATACTACCTCTATGGTGTGAAATTTGATCTGTTTTTAGATCACAAGAACTTGAAGTACATCTACACCCACAAAGAGTTGAACCTCAGGCAATGAAAATGGATGAAGTTCCTTAAAGACTATGAATTCCAAGTACACTATCATCTGGGGAAGGCCAATGTGGTGGTCGATGCCTTGAGTAGAAAGTTCAACGAACAAGAGGGAGAAAATGGTCAAATTTATTAGTTGATCGAAGTTTTTAGGTTGGGTTTAATGTTGAATAACAAACAAGCCTACTTCTATAACATGTTTTGCCAACCAGATCTACTACATCAAATTAGGGAAGAACAGAGACAAAAAAAGTGGCTTGTAGGCATAATCGAAGGAGTTACATAGGGAAAGCATACTAACTTCAGGTTCGATGTTGAGAACACCTAAGACTCGAGGAAAGAATCTATGGACAAAGTAAGCAAATCATATTGAATGAGGCTCATAAAATAAAGTACACGATGCATATAGACGAGGACAAGATGTACCAGAACCTGAGAATGACTTACTAGTGGAGAGGAATGAAGAGAGATGAGGCTAAGCATGTGTCCAAGTACTTAACCTATCAACAAGTAAAAGCAAAACACTGAAAAACCCTTTGGAATGTTACAACCACTCCCTACTCCTAAATGGAAGTGGGATAACATTGCCATAGACTTCATCAATGGTTTACCCAGGAACCAAAAAGGAGAAGACACTATTTGGTGATTGTGAATCGTCTCTAAGTTCATGCCAATTCGAACCACAGACCAAGTTAGTAAGCTGGGAGAAACCTATGCAATAGGAGACGAAACCTATGAAACACTTAAGGATTATATTGGAAGTACTTAGAAGAAACCCAGATTTGCTAAGTTTAGCAAAAGATAGTTCCATAACCATGTGGTTTCAGTAGAGGATATCATAGAGATAGTTACACAAACATAAAGCCCTTAGGCTTACCAGATTAGTCAAAACCAAACCATTTACTAGAAACCCCAAAGAAAGTACCTATCAAATGAGCATGTATGAATTTCGAGGACGAAATTCTTTTTAAGGAGGGTAGGTTGTAATATCCTAAAATTTCTATTAAATGAAATGAAATGATAAATGAAGTCCAATTCATTTCTAGAATCAATTAGCAAGTTTAAATTTGCTCAAAAACCTCTCAAGAGAGCGAAATTTAAGAAAAAGGAACAAAATGAAATGAAGTGAACACCTCAAATGGTTTAGGCATCCAAAATTCATTTGATTTGCTCAATTAAAACTTCATCTACTTGGTGTGCCTTAAGGGAATCTAAATTAGGAAAGAAAATGGGAAAAAAAAAAACTTAGCCAATTGAAAGTTATGAATTTTTATTAAATTTAAGTGAATCCAAAAGTATGTGCTAAGGGCCCAAAATCTTGGCCAAATGAGAGAAATGAATTTATTTTATATTCATATGGACTGAACATTGTTTCTAAACACCTTAAGAACAAGATTAGAACCTTCTAATTCAAGAATAGAAGTTGCTAGAAAAATGTTTCTAAATACCTAAGGAACCAGATTGGAAGTTTCTAATTCAAGAATAGAAATTGCTGAAAAATGTTTCTATACACCTTAGGAACAAGATTAGAAGTTTCTAATTCAAGAATAGAAATTGTTGAAAAATGTTTCTAAACACCCAAGGAACAAAATTAGAAGTTTCTAATTCAAAATAGAAGGTTGTCAAATCTTGTTGATTTGGTGTGCATAAGAAAAGGAATCAATTACCAAAACATATTGGAAAGTTGCCTTGCTCACAATATCACACCTATATTAATGTCCAAACAAAGATTAGTAAGTATTCTAAATCCTTTTTGTGCTCACACATAATTAGGAAATCAAATGAGAATCATACCTTGTGGACATGAAAAGAAACTATATCTTGCACACTTGCCAAACCGTGCTCACCTTGGATTATTAGAAAAATACATTTGCGCAAACCATACAAAATCATCCTCTACTGTGTGAAGGAAAGTTGTTTTGTGAGCACATGCTAAACCGTCATCCCTTGCTCTTGAAAATCTATATAAACCCCCTTAGTGCTCTCATTCTTCTCATCCCAAAACAAAGAGTTAACACTTCCCTCTTAGCTTGTTCTAGCCTTCTTCTTGGCAACATTTGTGTTCTTGAGTTGAGGTATTCTTAAGTGTTTGAGTGTTTGATTGAGTGTTCTTGAGTGGTCTTTAAGTGCTAGAAGTGTTGAAGAAAAGAACCTCTACTGAAATTTTGAGAAAAAGCTTCATAAGGTGGATGAAATTTCCTACACTTCTTACTTTGCTAGTTTGAGTTTCTAGCATGTTCATGCATCTTTAATTTTCAATTTAGCATGTCTAATTTTAGTTTTCAACATTTTTTATCATGATTTTAATTTAGATTATCATATATGAAAGTTTTAAGCATTCATGATACCATGTCATGCTTAATGTTCATGCTTACGTTTGATTTGAATTATGAAGCATGCTATGTATTGTTTTCATGCTTTTTGAATGTTTTATTCTTAATTTTACTATTCTCATTTTTTATTCAAGAATATTTGAAAATTAAGTTTAAGACTTTGAAGTTTATGAACCACGTACTGTCATATTAATCTAAGTGATGTTATGGGTGTTTTTTACTTATACTTAGTGTATATGGGTCTCATTACTATGTATAGATGTGTATAGCCAAAGTACTTAGATATGGACATGGGATCCTTATTCTAATGGAATATGACAAGATGAATTGTCTTTCCATCCAAAAGTAGAATATTTTGATAAGAACATCAAGGAATTAGAACCTTTTTCGGTCTTAATGTCAACAATAACCAAAGATGTTGTTTGAATCATTTAATTGTTTACAAGTGTTTTGAATTTGGATGTGTTTTTTATTTGAATTAGTAATTTAGTTGATTATGGAATAATCCACCGGGCTATGTGTTCACCCCTTCCTCTCATATTTTTTAGGAAATTGAATCATGAAGACTATTAAAAATTAGATAGGGTTTTAAATTTGAAAATTTATATGTAAGGGCATGTTGTCCAAATTTTGGATTATTTGAATTAAGACTTCGCTAAATTTAGTTTTTAATTTGAGTTATTACACTTTTGTTATTTGAAATTCAAGTATATACTTCTTTATTATTTTATTGAATGAATAAAGATTAAAGATTTTCTTTTATCTCCCTTGTAATAGTCTTATTAAATTAAAGTTAAATTGTTTGGGTTGTGTACTCAGTATGAATTAATAAGACTTGAGATAATTGAAATAGAATGTGATGCAAGTTGCATACTTGTAAATGTAATATCGGCCCGGCCCACTTTGTGTTTAAGTCAAATTAAAAGTCTCGGGGGTTAGGGTGTTACATATATGGTAAGAGACACATAAGAATTCGCGGATATGGAAAAATCTTGGACTTGAAGATTGACAGACCATGTACGATGAATGATTGGTGACTTTGGAAGAACTTGCTTCTCTATGCTTAGCTAGTATGGGACAGTCAAGTATAGTGGGGCTTGGAAAACCTTAGACGTTGAGACATTTGCGAAATTGTATGATTGTATGTATGGTTGCTTGTTTGCATGCATTGTTTAAAATCAAGATCTTTGAATATGTATATCATGAATAATATAAATTCTGAGCCCAAATCCTATACCCAGAAATGAATGACTTTATTATAGACTTAGACGCATAAACCAATAGACTATTGAACAAATGAGAACTTAGAGACATGAATCTAGAGTAACATTAGCACAATGAAAATAAATGTTCTAAATGTATACATGCAAATGTTTTGACTAAATGTTCTAAATGTATACATGCAAATGTTTTGATTGATTATATGACAATGGAATGGATCTTTGATTGTAGATAAATGGTCAAATCCAAGAGACAAGGTGTAAGAGTCGCTATACTTGATGAGACTGAACCCCAAGGGTAGGGGGCACAGATTGATCAGACTAAGGCTTAGGTTGGGTTTGTATTGACTCCTGTGTTCAGGGTAGAGATGACCAAGAGGGTCATAGAGTGCATCATGAGGGCATTGCCATTACCATAGATACAGGTACAGGCGGCAATGGAGCTACAGGTACAAACCCCACACCAAGAACAGATTGCGATACAACAGTCGACGCCCATGCCAAAGGTTCTAGTCTGTCAGAGGGCATAAGATGAGATTGAGGATAAGGAACAGAGGGCAATGCTGATGGAGTTATAGAAACTCCACCCTTTGTAATTCAATGGCACGCCCGTCAACATGACAACTAATCATGGTACCAAGAGCTCGATGAACATCTGGATGTGTTAGGGGCGATGAGTTCCCGCAGAGTTGCGTTGGCTAACCATCAGTTTAAGGGACTCGCTAGAGTTGGTGAAGGATGTTGAAGGCAAATCTGAACACTAACGTTTGACAAATGAACTAGGAAGAGTTCAAGGAGATATTTCATGAGAAATTCTTCCCGAAAGCTACATTGAATTAGATGCAGTCTAAGTTCGTCCAGTTGACTCAAAGATACATAACCATAGCAGAACATGAGACCAAGTTTACTTAATTGGCCAAGTTCTCTCCTGAACTAATTAGGGAAGAAAACATAAAAGCCAACAAGTTTCTAGAGGGTCTCAAGATCAAGATCCAAAAAGTGTTAATATCGATGGGCCTAAAAACGTACAGGGACGTCGTGAAGAATTTGTTATTGGAGCAAGAACTCAACTTTGAGCAAAGTTGAGCAACAAGAACAACAATCTGAGCAATGGTAGAGAGTTCCAAGGGAACCAGAAGAAATAGAACAAGAATCAGCCATAGAGGCAGCGGAACAATAACTGAGGAAACAAACAATTTGCTCAGAGAGAAAGAGTTTGCCACAAGTGTGGTAAAAAGGGACATCTTGCCAAGGATTGTTAGAGTCAAAGACTGTAGAGACAGATCCAAGGCAAAATAATGGTTAGGGTAGGAAGCAAGGTGGTCATGGACAGCAACAGCCACAACAACGCCAACCTCAATCCCAACAACAATAGCAACAACAACAATAGGGCAAATAGAATCAAGCCCAAGTGTTTGCTATAGAGGATTATAATACCCCAAAAGATTGGAAATTAAAAAAGGGGAAATTGCCAAAATCTACACGACTACCACAATAGCCATTTTTGGTACTGGGTAGTGTGCCTTGTTGCAAAAGTGAGATTTTTCGCGTGAGTACCATAGTACTAGAATCTAGTACCGCGGTACTATGATTGAAAACCTGAGATTTTGGGGCACAAACGTGGTACCACAATACTTGGTCGCGATACCATGGTACTGCGATTAAAAACTCAAGCATATATAGTCATCTTGCATAGAGAAACCCTAATTTGGTTAGTCAAACTGCATTCATGCACCCTCTTCCAAGAAACCAATATCAACCACCCTCAGACAACGTTCCATTTCTCCCACATGCATTCTGAATCAAACCAATCACGTTCTACCCTCTCCTAACAGTCTCACAAACATTGATAGAGGAAAGAGTGCATGTTTGCGAAGAAATTTGACTACAACACATGCCTGAATAGTAATACTGAGGTAAGGTTTTTTGCTCCATGGAGAATACTTGTCTATTTGTTGTTATTTCAAGTCTTATAAGTGCATACACGTCTCTTTGAACGTAACAATGCATAGAAAGGGTTCAAGGTATTCTGGCGAGGTGAATGAGTTAAGCTGTAACATCTCAAAAAGTTCATATGAAATTTGAATTTTCACTTAAAAAATCATACTAAATTGACGGATGAAAATTTTGGTAAATCCCAATTTACCCAAATGAGGAATAAAAATTAATTTAATCAATTTTTTGAAGAAAATATATGAATATAATGTATATTGTAGGATATCATAGCCAAAAATACAAGGATACGCGCAATTTTTGATGAAAACAGGATTAGAAAGTCAATTGGGATCAAGATTTAGCAAAAATCTAAAAATAAAACAAGAAATTCGGCTAAAAAATCACAAAAAAATTTTAAAACACATCCAACGGCTGCAAACTATAGATCTAAATCAGATCTCAGGATCCGATGGCTACGATCAAGTCCGCACCAACGCACAAGTGCACCGAATCATCGAGATCAAATGGCCACAATCAAATCCATCAAATCCAATGGGGCACAACGACAAAATCATGAAACCGAACACTACACTCGAGGATGATTGTACAGCCAGGATATGTTTCGTTGATCACGAACGAGATCTGCACATCGTGATTGAGGTTCATCTGACAGTCCAGGAAAGTTTCGTTGATCGTGAACGAGATCCGCACAAAGCACTCGAGGTCCATCCGACAGTACAGATCAAAGCCGCATTAGTTGATCGCGAAATCGTGTTGCGCTCAAGAAAGATCCAACGGTTCGATCGGATACATTTTTTTGATTGATCGCAAACTGTTAATGCGCTCGAGGAAATCCAATGGCCAATATCAAAGGCTCCGATTTTCGTTGATCGATCCGAGACTAATTTGACGGCCCATATTCTTACTCCGAAATAAATAAACGAAAATTATGGAAAAAATTACGAAATATTCGAAAATTATTTCTAAAATCTAAAAAAAATTGAAAAATACCATTTTATTCTCAAAATTAGAAAGTACGAAATTAAAGAGAATTAGGATGTTTTATTCAAAAAAAAACTTAAAACTTTCTATTTTTCTACCTTTGAAAACCTATATAAACCACCCTAGGCTCTTAATTTCTTCATTCCAAAAATAACAGTTGAAATTGCCTCTTATTTTCTAAGCCTTCTTCTTGGCACCTCTTCCCATCTTCCCTTCTTGTGTGTGAGAAGTTCTTCTCTCGAATTGGGTAATTAAGTTGGGCAATCTTCATTGGCACTAGTACGCAGGGGGAATTGCTGCCAAAATTTTGAAAGAAAGCGTCACAAGGTAGAAGTGATTTCTAGAACACCCTTCTGTTCTTATTTAAATTCATGTCATGCTCATTGTTTGTGTATTTTTCACTGAATTCAAAGATTTTCAATTTCAGTTCTAGAATTTTAAATGTTTATTTTAGTATTTCAGTTTTGATTCATGTTTGAGTGATCAAATCATCCATGCCATATTAGTATCATGCTTAGGCTTTTAAATTAAAGTATGATGCATGTTTTATGAGTGTTTCATGAATTGACTGTGTATGTTCTGAATTTTAGTTTGATTTCATATTCTGAAATTTATTTTATGAGATCATGACATGAGAATTAATCTAAGATGATGGCGATAATAACCACGTACCATCACAGTGGTCAAGGCGACACTATGGATGTTATTTTCATATGAGTTAGGTTATATGGTTTTCAGACCTAAGTACTTGAGGGTCGTGTACCACTGGTGGGTCACCATATGTAACGGGTTGATGCTGACACGTGCCACTAACGGGTTGATGCCGAGGGAGCCCTATTTACTTAGTTAAGAGCATCAAGGGATTAAAAGCCCTTTTGGTCTGTGACTCGACTTGAACAAATTATTGTTTGAAATACCTAATGATTGCAAGTGTTTGAATTATGATTGTGTTATGAATTTGAATATGAAAGATGGTTGTTCGAAAAGGATCCATTGGGCTATGTGCTCACTCCTTCCTTTCTTATTTTTCAGGAACATGAAATCCATTAAGCAGTTGAATATAGGTAGGCCTTAGAAAGCTTCTACAGTATCATATTTTTTTGAATTTTTAAGGGTGTGTTGCCCAAAGTTTTTGTGTTTTTCTATTGAAAAGTATTTTGAAATCTTCTGCTATAATAATTAGTTCTTTTTGAAGAGTTTAGTACTTTCAATTTCTATTATGAATAAAATAGTTTGAATTTCCTTCTCTTTTAATTTGCCTTGATATTAAAGTGAAAATTTTGTATTCTTGAATTTTTATACAAAGGCACGAGATATTGAAAAGAAAAGAACAAGTGTGTGTAATATTGCACCGGCCGGACCTACCGTTTTGTTAAGTCTACTATCAAGAGAACGGTGGCCATGTACACTGCTTAAAGATACGGGGGTTGGGGTGTTACATAAACAACAAAGGAGATCAAGGTATAACACCCTTCTGATCATTATGATTCACAATCTAACACTAAAATTTTCAGGTATCGAAGTACCATGCATGAAAAGAAAGAACAAATGTACGAAAGTACAATTTCTCAAAGAATAGCATGACTACAGCAGTAGTGTACTATTCACCATCGTAGTGCTGCGGTAACGTTCGATGTTACCATGGTAGTGCAATTAAGATTGTGAGAATACTGCGGTAACACTCAAATTATCGCAATAACACATCCTAGCATCCATTTTTCGTGTTTTTTTACAAGAGTCATGATTACCGCGGTAGTATGTATAGCCTATTCTGGCTACTGCAATAATGTAATGCGTCAAACCCCTACATGTAGTGTACATTCATGCAAACAAATAGCTATTGTACTCCCCTTTTGTAATAACCCGTGAGTGTTAAGAGTGTGCATGTCAAAAAACAGAAAATAAATAATAATAATAATAATAATAATAATAATAATAATAATAATAAACTATAAATGTATCAATCAAGAAATAAAATAAAGATTTTATTATATATGTGTCTGTATAATCTAAAGAAAGAAAAATAAAAATAACCCAAAATGTTTCAATACGCATACATCAAAAATGAATTTTTAAAAATACTAAATAAATATAAAATATCCAAAAACTAGATTTAAATGTTTATTATAATATTTATTAAAGAAATTTAATAAATCACGTCGGTTTTAGTTGAAAAAAAATTGAAAAACAAAAAGGTTATATTAGGGGGCCTTTTGAACTAATCCTAGAAAAAAAGGACAAGTGGGGCAAAAATATTAAAAAAATTAAAAAATAAAAATTTGTGAACAATACCACAAGATGAACATTACCCTCGGCACTGTTCATGCGATAGAATCACAAAAAGGGGATGTAAATCACTTTTGGGCATTCGGTTTTAGCGCATATGAGATCTAATTTTTGCCCAGAGATAGTCAAAATGATCCATATTAGATCTAGAGCAATTCTAAGCATCTGAAGAAAGATTATAAAGCCTTAAACTCATTCAAATCAATTCTCGTAGGCTAACAACATCAAAATCGCTGAATTGACCGTGCGATTAGGTGATTTGGTGGTTTTGCCACACCGAACGAGTCGAAGTGAGGCGAGCTTAGATCTTGCTTCTAAATTGTTGAATCAAATATTCTAGACTAAATTCTGGAGGTTTTTACTATTCATTTGCAGTTTTTAACAGATCTAACAGAATTTGATCGGATCTGGGCGATTTGGGGGTAAAATCCTTTGGGCAAGAATAAAACTCAATTTGCTCAGTGTTTGAAGTAACAGTCAAAATTAAAGTTGTTCCATTCTAAATTATGAAGAAAATGAATACAATTTTATATGCTAATGTGGTGAAATGGGAAATCCAAATATTTGGGACCCTTATATAAGGAAATTGATATGGGTGAGCTAGAATGGAGATGAATTGTGATTTTTTATTGTAGTTCTGGGGTTTAGTGATTCGGAGAATTGAATTTATGAATGTTAATTTTAGATTGATGAATAGTGAGTGTCGAGGAGCAATGCATATATGTTGAGTGGCGCAAGGGTCATCCGGCATATACAGGTGGGCGGGACTTCTTTACTTACTACTATTATGCGGTCTTTGTATATGAAATATGATGTCTGGTTAAATTCATGTACTTAGTATCATATTAAGAATGTGTGAATTGATTGGAACGATTGTCACGATATCATAATGATTGGTTACATGTTTTCTAGACATAGAATATCTTAATGATTATTGATTGTTATGCATGATTCAGATTGTTTAAGTTAGATCTCTAAACTAGCATATATGGTTTGAAAACCTTGTTTGTAAAACTAAAGAAGATTAATGGTTTATTAATAACTCTATGTACCGGGGCAATGGGCAATCCGTTGGTGCATCACTTAGATCATTATCAGGGTGTAGCCAGGGCGTCATCATGGGTATCCCCAAACTGGGCCAAACTGCGAGTGGTTGTGTGATCCTCGAATTTGGAAGATCATATTAGTTTCTAAATGATTTCTATATCTTCAAGAGCCTAAGAAACTCTTGATTTTCGTAACTGTCTTTGGTTGTTTCCAATTCATGACAGCTTCCACTTTCTCAGGATCCACAGAAATGCCCTCTGCTGATACTACGTGGCCAAGAAATTTGACTGTCTTCATCCAAAATTCACACTTGCTGTATTTGGCATACAGTCGGTGTTCTCTGAGTGTTTCTAACACGATCTTCAAGTGTTC
>JAJIYU010012213.1:0-14695 GCA_030144865.1 Tinospora cordifolia | reverse complement strand
ATTTTAATCTGTAGTCACATTTTTTACAATTATAATATTTATAATAATTAGATAAATGGATGTTATAAATCTTAAAGTTCAGTTAAATAATTGTGGGTATATATATATATAATGCAATTAATTCACTTAGACCATTATTCTTCATAAGATGAATGTTTAAAATACAAATAATTATCAAAATTTTGTATACACGTAGGTACTACAATGCATGCATGAATATTGATGATCAAAACCTTTATCAATGATAATTCATGTCTTAATTTTGGAAAAGAAAATTAAAAGATTATATTGAGATATGATCATCTTTAGTTGATGAGATTGAGGTCTAATACCATATGATACACACAGCACTCCTTCACACATCCAAAATAGTTTAAGTCATGTTATGATTTTGTTCCTCTGACCATTAAATTTAAAAAAAAAAATTGATTTTCAAAAGACCCCAGGGATGATTGAAACTTGTTAGAGAAGAAAACCAAAAACTAAAAACGAAAAAAAGAAAAAGAAAAAAAAAATCCCTCGAGTCAATCCAATATTCCCACATGTTCCTCATCCCAAGTAACTCAAGGAAGAAGTAATTAGTCTTCCCACCATTCCAATTCATCCTTCCTTGACTTTTAAATCCCTCTTATTTATTTCTACACAACTACCATTTCCATTAAAATAATCTTGCACACTTTCTTTCACAATCCCATTAATATTCTGTGCAGAGCCACAAGCAATGAGAAGAAGAATCTCCGAAAGTCTACACCCTCCTCTTCTCCATTGAAAACAAGAAAAAAAAAAAAAGAAACTAAAAAGAATGCATGGCAGTACTTCTGACCAAAACAATACAATACCATCTTTTTAGTGCTTTCATTCAATCTTCTTTTCTCACTTCATCACACATATCTCTCTCTTTTTCTCTCTGGCTCTCGTAGTACAAAAGAATTGAAAGCTCTTCTGATTTTTCTCTGATGAAAATTCTAATTAGGTGAAGGCATGTGTTCTTTTCCATGGCTTCCATGCTTGGCATCTGAAGGAATTAGCTTGTACTTTGAGTAGTGGGCAATTGGGCATAAAGCATATACATACACATTTGTGTTTTAAAATTTAATGCAAAAGTGGTGTAAGGACGGAATGGGAGTGTACTTATATCTATATATATATATATAAAGTACAGTACACCCTCAATTTATCTTCTTTAATTTTATATATGTGATCTGTAGCTAGCTTCTCCCTTTTGTTTTAGATTATTTAATTTGGTTATTCATATATGCTTGTGATTATTTAAATATGTAATCTCATCACAGGTGATTTTTGCTGTTTGTTAGATAAGTAGGGAGGGGCTTCATTAATTTTCTCAATCTCTCTGTGCTTCTTTAATTTTTTTTTTTTTTAATTATTTGTCTTCTTTGGGAGATTTGAGGAACTTATATAATTTGTTTTTTTATTAATTGAGATCGTGTACTGAACACAGGAGTAGGTGATCAGGGACGCTATAAGTAGAGGTTTCAGTACCAGAAAACAAGCTGCCTAGTATATTTCTTAGCATCTTCTTCTTCGAAAAAAAAAGAAAAAAAAAAGGAACTAAGAGCTTTCTCTTTTGTTTGCTGCTTCTTCATCAGTTTTCTTCATCTGGTTGGCTAGCTACTTAGTATATACAGACATTTATATAAAGAGCCATGGCCTCATCTAATAGACACTGGCCTAGCATGTTTAAGTCCAAGCCCTGCAGCAACACTCATCATCACCAATGGCAGCATGACATCAATCCTTCCCTCATTCCGTCTTGCCAGAGATCCCCATTCAACTCAGGTAATCCTTATACCAATAATTTTATTAAAATTATATTGAGATAGGAGTCAAATAATACTTATACAAACCCTTCCTGATAAATTCACCATGAATCGTTATCATCAACAGTGCTAGTGATGCATGTCAGAAAATTGCAGTCACATATATCCATTTCATTAGGTGACTGAATGAAGATATTCTTACCATTCTTGACATATTATATATTGATGAATTTAGTTTTGTGTAGCAGGTGGTCACGAAGAACGCAGCCCAGAACCAAAGCCCCGCTGGAACCCTAAACCAGAGCAGATTCGCATATTAGAAGCAATTTTCAACTCGGGCATGGTGAATCCACCAAGAGATGAGATTCGGAAGATTAGAGCTCAATTACAAGAATACGGTCAAGTTGGAGACGCCAACGTCTTCTACTGGTTTCAGAACAGGAAATCAAGAAGCAAACACAAACAGAAACATCTTCAATCTTCTAAAACAGTGCAATCTCATCATCATCATCATAATATTCCTGCAATCACCACCACTACTTCCGTTTCTGCCACTACTACTGCTGCTACTACTTCTGTTGCTGCTTCTTCTTCTACTTCTTCTTCCTCATCTGAGAAATCATCTCCTAAGAAGGGAACTGATTATCATCACAGTATTAATTCATTACAAATGGGTGGTGTTGGTGGTGGCGGTTCTTCTTCTTTATCATCAATTAATGTTCTTGATGTATCAAATTCTTCTACAACTTCTGTTAATAATCAGAATCTCAGCTTTGGTACATCTCATGCAGATCTGCCCTTGTTCTTCCCCTTTCAAAACAACCTTAATTTCAATGTTTTTCCACAAAATCAGACGCTTTTTGATCCATCAAATGTCGTTCAAGTTCCCGATCATCAAGTTCTTGGACCTTGCAGCCATGGGCTTCTTCTCACTGAGTTACTGAACCAAGAAGGTTCAAAGAGAGATCACAACCTCCAGCAATTCAGCTTCTCCACGGCCACATCCGCCACCGCTGCCGCCGTCAATGCCCAAGCCAATATTGCTTCTTCTGCGACTGCTAGTGCCCGTTTTGATATCAATTCAATTCAAGGTGAGTTGGATCTTATACTACTCTTAAAGTGACTCATAACATAACGTTGATCACCGGATATCTTGAGAAGCGTGATTTTATATGATTTTATTCCTATAGTATATACAAAAAAAAAAAAAAAAAGTTTCAGTCTTAAAAAGCGACTTTGATCACCAATAAACAAATGAGTGCTACACGCCTGGTAACTTTTAAGTTATGCTGTGAGTGAGATTAAGAGTTAGCATACGAAGCAGATCATGTAAAGAGTCAGGTTAAGAGTCAGTGCAGCATTGGGTCATCGTTTACGTCAGCTTAGCTTATCTAGGATGAAGACGAAGATGTGGTGGGGGGGTATGTTTGTAATCTCGACAAGTGTAGAGGGGTGTTATTGTCTTTTCGGCATGTGCCACCATTATCGAGACAGGACGTGTGCATGGCTGCGAAGCTTGACGGTACATTGGTTTGGATTTGGGTTGTTTTGTTCTGATGATTGATTCTGTGCTCCTCAGGGGTAGTAGCTGGAATGAGTTCTCCGGCTGCTGCGGGAAGATTAACAGTGTTCATAAACGACGTGGCGTTCGAGGTGGCTGTGGGCCCGTTTAACGTGCGCGAGGCATTCGGTGATGAAGCTCTACTTATTCACTCCTCTGGTCAACCTGTTCTCACCAACGAATGGGGCATCACATTGCAATCTCTGCAACCGGGTGCATTCTATTATCTGGTTCTCACCTCTACGTCACCCACTTATTATATTAAACGCTATATATATGCTATATAGAAAAAACTTTTTATATTTATAATTTTATCTTAATTTAAATAATAATTAATCTCTAAATACTCATAAAACTCATGATAATATTAAAAAAATTAAAAATTAAAAATTAAAAATATTTATGATTATTATTATTATTTTATTACTTAATAAAGAGGCAAAATTAAGTAATTGCTATTTGATTAATAACTTGTAGTAATGCCGCAGGTGTGAGGGAGCACATTATGATCAGAAGGAGATGGAATCTGGACGGTTGATCTTGTTTCATGTCTGTGTTATGTTATCTTCATATCATTTTCCGTCTGATTTGGCCTTATTTTCCAAAGTATTTTGCTTGAAGAACTGTGATGTAATTGGTTAAATATCTTATAATATATATGAAATAATTATCATATACATATATAATAGATGTGATAGGATTTGATAATTTGTGATAGGATTTGATAATTTTGTGGTGTACGGTGCTTTTATCGATGAAGAAAAGCATCTATATATCATCAGAGGGTACGTAAGGGGTCCAGTGGCCATTGTGTCAACCTTTTCAAGAACTGTAGCTGACTCCAGAGCTAAACCAGCTGCTTGCTTTGACATATATATTTATGAAGTGGCTTGTCTATTATATATCCCATATAATGTTATGAAATTATTACGTTATATACAGTTTACATGCTATTTGGACTCTTATAATACCAAAAAGAAGAAAAGGTCAGTTGGGAATCTGAAAATGATCAAGACAAAGATAAATGCAGACAAATTAAAGAAGCAGGGTCATCTATGGCTACCAGCTATTGAACTTTCTGTTTTTGATTTGATGAGGCTGATTTGACAATGGAAAGTAGATGGGAAAGATTGACCAGAGGTAGAAGAGTATCAAATGATATAATACTATAAATATATGATAGGAAATTCAAAATTAAAGCATGTACATTTGCACCCACAAAAATAAAAAATGAAAATGAAGTATATAATGCAGTTTTAGTGACAATAAAGAATATTAAACACACTTTTTAGACGAATTGTTCAAACTATCCTTATCTTATAACATTATTCTAAAAAAATAATAAAAAAATAACAAATTGCAACCTAGCTAAAACTTTTTAAATTGTAACTTGCAAGTATCAACTTAGAATAATAGGTTACAAATTGCAATCTAGTTTTTATTGTGATTTGATTTCCACCCCTTTTCTAACATAAGATGATAATGATGATATTTGAAAATTTATAAAAAACAAAAGAAGAAGAAAAAGATTAGAGTGGGTAGATAATGAAGGGATTCATTTACTCATAGTCAAGAACACATCCTTATTTTTAATTATGAGGGGTTGAGAAGAAAAAAAGGTTTAATACAAAAAAAAATAGTAGTATTATTTGTGAAAATCATGATATTATTAACTCATGAATAATAGAATTTGCTTCTAACATTTTGGTTGCCTCTCACAAGTAGAAAGAAAGGAATTATTTGTTGAATTGTGATCATTGAATTAAAAGTGAAAGCCGTCTATTTTATCATGAAGAAATATAGGATAAGAAGCACTTTGATTTATTTATTATTTTTATAAATAAACACAAATCTTCTTGTGATGAAAAGAAGCCAAAAGTCATGAGAAATAAAAAATATTATTCAAAACATGCAACTAACTATTATTGAAAAATTATTGTATCCAACAAAGTGCGAATATTATTGTAAACTAAACAATGAACTATCACAACAAGTCTGTGAACTTTGTCAAAATAACTGTATCTAACAACACCTAGATTGATAATATCACTATAAACGTTATCGCATGATATAATTACGAAAATTATCTATTAGTATATCACATGGTGTTAAAAAAAATGTTGAGAATTAAATCTATAGCCTCCTGGTTATGGAATCTCCTCCAAACAACTAGTGTAATGCAAATTAAAAGTGCAAAACACCTGGAAATAAAGTGGTTCAACATGCACGAATGAATTAAAGATGCTTATCAATTAATGCATGTAAGGCGTGTAGGTAGGCGGTTCAGCGGTGAAGACGGGTTGAGTGTGGTCAGATGGGTTACGTGCGGGCTGAAGGGAACAGCAGTTGAAAAGAATAGGATGAGGGGGGTTTGGTGAAGAGATGTGTCGATGATGCTGGATCCGCATTCATGCAATCAACTCCTTCACATCTCTCTCTGCCAAATTCCTCTCACTTGATAGACACACGTCATAGTACTCTCTTCATCGTCTGCCGCTTTATTATTACTCTCTCTCTCTCCGACGTTATATTAATGAAACGTGTCTTCCTTCCAAACTATGAGGACAACTTCAACTTGCTCCTTCTCCCCAATCCTTTTTTCCTCGAATTTATTTATTTTTTTAACTTGTACGTAAAACTATAATAAAGATAATTTGATATAATTTTATTAAATTAAATTTATTGTATTAAAATTTTAAATTTATTTTATTTTTTTTAAGAGAGTCAGACACTTTTTTTACATGCCATACTCTACACTTTTTCATAAAGAAAAAAAAAAGGTCTCTTTCAAAATAAAAAATAATTACCAACTTTATTAAAACTATTATTGCAACTATTGTATCAAAAAGTTAAAAAAATTCTTTATAACATAAAAAATATTGTATATTACAATAATATAATAAGAATACTAAACTTTTTATTTTATTATCAAAATATTTGTAAATGATCAAATCAATGAATTAAAGCAAACCAGTGTATCAATTTAAAAATAATGCATTTTATTATAATATAATTAATTTTGACGCACAACACATATGTTAACCTCAACTAAACTACTCAAATTTTGATGAAATAAAGAGGGCAGTTAAATGAACTTTATGTTTCTTACCTTACTTTCATTTGTGCTTACCTACTCCTGTTCTTCTTGTTCTTCTTCTTTAATTAAAAAAAAATAAAAAAAGAGGGTTGGAATGTACAAAGTAGGATATAGATTTGAAGATACCCTTTAAAATATAAAAAAGAGATTGAACTTCAAATGGTAAGTGTGCATAGTAGAAGCATCTCTAATGCAAAATACATTTTTAATACACATTTAAATTTTTAATGTGAAGCTGACATGACAAAAATACATGTAGACATTATTAACATGATCGTCTACTTTCAGATAGTCATGTTGATACCCGCATCAATAAAATAAAAAAAAATAACAAGTTGATACCTTAAAAAAAAATTAAAAAAAAAAGTAATTTGCGTTTGCATTGAAGATAACTTTTTTGCTTCAGTATTTATTGAAGGTAATTATGAATTACTTCCATTATCTTTATATCGATGATTCGGCACTTTTTTATGAATGTATATTCACGTTTGCATTTGTGAATTAGAGCTGTTCGATAATTAGTACTTCTCTCTTTCTTTTTCTCTTTGAGATTATAAAAATAGAAGCATGAAAATAAAGTTTTTTAAAAAACAATATTATCGCAAAATTATTTCTCTTTGAGATTATATTCACTAAGCTTTTAATAAAGGCTTTTGAGAAAGTAAAGTGAATATTCGCAAAATTAAAAATGAAATAACCAATATTTAAAAATAGCTTTGACACATATACAATAAAAATGAGATATACGTTCCTATTAATTAGGACACTTTAATATCTGCGAATAAAAATAAAGTTTAATATATACAAATCAGAAGATTTTCTTTTTTCAAAAAAAATGCTAGTTTGGGTTTTTGAAATAATGATTTTTAAACAAATTTCAAGCTGTGAATTTGATTTTCTTAAAAAAAATTAATTAAATGTCAAATATGATTATAATTGCTCAAGGAAGAGCTACAAATTAACTGGTTTTGGGTTTGAGTATTTAATAAAAAAAAATTTTAATTTGTAATTTATAAATAAATTGAAGCCATATTTAATTAATATTCATCATTCATTTTAATTAAGAAATTATTAATTATATTCTACAGTTATAATATTTAAATTTAAATTTAATCCACCTTGAACCCTATACCATAAATCCTAAATATTAATTGAAGGTCAAAGACCAAAAATGAAAAACATAAAATTTTGCATTCCTTGTTTTATGAAGATAAATGGTTTATATAATATATAGAATATAATAATGTTTATTCCATGTTTTATTCACATTATCTTGAAAAATTATTAGACTACGTTATTGTAACCACTAGTGCCTTTACTTACCATAGGATTGATGATGGGCTTGGATTCGGGCTTTACAGAAAACCCGGCCCACGAACCGCCCATGGCACCCGCTTAACGAAGATCATCCAACGCCACCAACGGTCGCCTTTTCGCTTGCTAATAATGTTTGTGGTCGAGACTGGAGAGCTGCCACGTCGTTCACGTTACCGTTAAAAAGCTGGCCGTTACAACGGTACATTTTGAACCCTCTCCTTCTCTTCCTCAGCATCAACAAAAAAATAAAAAATAAAAATAAGCACCCTCCCCTGCTCTCGCTCTTCTTTCCTCAAAAATGCCGAGATTCGCAGCGACGAAGAACAAAGCAATTCGTTAATATCGTCATCAGATCAAGACTCACTTTTTTAGGTCTGACAAATCTTGCAATTTTGTAAGAGAAACTCCGCAGAATCGAAACGAATCGAATTTATTGCAATTAATGGCGGCATACAGAGCCGACGATGATTACGATTATCTGTTCAAGGTGGTTTTGATTGGAGATTCAGGTGTCGGAAAGTCGAATCTCCTGTCGAGATTTACCAGGAACGAGTTTAGTCTCGAATCCAAGTCGACGATCGGTGTAGAGTTCGCGACGAGGAGCATCCGCGTTGATGACAAGGTCGTGAAGGCTCAGATTTGGGATACTGCCGGCCAGGAGAGGTTTAATTTTATCTTCTTTCTTGAAATTGAGGCGTTTTTCTTTGGTGTTTCTCTGTTTGAGTTTTAAATTTTATTTGTTTTGGATTTGGTGTTCGTGATCTTATGTTATATTTATCTAGAATTCTTTTTCTTGTTCGACATATGTTCAGATCTCAATGGAAAATGATTAGGTTTATTTTGTTCATGAGATCAAAGAAAATGGCCGTTCAAATGGAAGCATTGGTCCTGTAGATCTGGATTATGTTTTCTTAGTGATTAGTGAATTTGGATTCTGTTCTCTTAGTGATTTTATATGTGTGAAATGATCTGGATAAACTAATGTGACAATTCATTTTGTAGATCTGCATAACATTTTATCGGGCTGGAGGTCAGGAGTTTGAAGCGGAGTGGAGGGATGTTATTGTCCTGAAAGTTAAGATAGAGTAGGCTTTATCATTTTTTATGATTTGGACATGAACGAGTTAATGCAGGCTGCAGAGTGTAGTGTGAACTTGCAGCCATCGTAATTACTTTTGGCTTGCCTATGTCTGAAACTACAATGCGTCCCTTATTTATCTGCAGAGGTTGGATGTTGTGCGCACTTTACTTCTGATGACACCCTCTTTATTTTTGTTGGATGTGTTAATTGGGATGCATATGATTGGTGATTGGCATGGAGATAAGTGAACGGAAAAATAGGATTTATACTGCTTGGCATGTAAATGGAAGAGGCAATGAAGATGAAGTATCTAAATCACAACATCTGCCCACAAAATAGCTATATTTAATTACAATGATTACCTTGGTGGCTGATCTCATTAGTTTGTTCTTGTAAGCAGAAGCATAATCTTTGTGCTTTCATTATTTCATACTAAGATGAGTGATCAATCAATCAGTACTTAATTCAATAGTTTCTTATGTCAAATATTAGATTGATTGATTGGCTTTGCACTTACAAAACTAACTCGATTTACCGTCATAGTTAAGCAACTTCTATGTAATTTAAAAGCGAATCAATTTCTTGCATTCTATTGGTGCTACTAGTCATTGATACAGGGAATTTATCATCTTACCTCGTTTGTAGGCTGTGGTCTAAGTGATTTTCACATCCATTTTCTCAATTTTATAACCAAATTATTATTTCTATGTGACACTTAATTCTGTTTGCTGCCAGTTAGAAAGGAAAACACCATATTGTTGTTTGTTGCTTATCTATAGTGTACGATGTATTGGATTCATTGAAGAGAGAGGAAGACAGTTACCCAAAAAATGGAATGACAACTCAGTTTGTTCAATGGTTGCATGATGCATAATGAATTCTTGAGTTCTTGGATTCCTATGGTGAACAATAAACTGTTGTTTCCATGTCTCACTATGATCTTACTTCTAGAGCTAGATAAAATGGCAGAAGATAGTATGATTTCAAAGTGGTTGATCACTAAGGCTTTCATTTAAAAAATTATAGATATATTAAGCACAGATCATTTTGTCAGATTAGAAGCAAATAGAAAGAATGATCTCCTTTTCAAGAAGAGGAGAAAGCCATTTTTGTAAATTCATCGCAAAGTTCCTACTACTACTACTACCCTAGGACATTTGGGATGATACTTCTTGGTTCACCTGAAAACACAATTGGCTTTTGGTGGAATAGGGATGATAGAAGTAACTTTGATGCTGCTTTTCCAAATGCTTCATATGATTCTGCTTTGATGTTAGAAATTCCTTTGTGCAAGATCATCTTAATGCCATCTTACATTAGGATTTTATTTATTAGGAAAGTTTATTTGTTAGGAATTAGAAAGCAATTTTGTTTTGAGTTGTTGTAGAATCCATTCACATTTAAAATTGGGACATGTTTAAGAGAGTTATTTTGTTTTAGTATTTTCTGAGTTTGATTACTTAAGGATGTAATGTATTGCAAGTACAATTAGAAGACTGGATGTAGTCGTATGACAAGTATAGTTAGAGGGTATTTTAGGTCATAGGTGTAGAGAAATATTCATTCACTGTTCATTATTCTTCATTTTTTTTCATATACCAGAAAAGCTCATTCTAGTTTTGTTTTGTTTTGTTTCGTTGTCTTATTTTATTTTATTTTTTTATTGGTTGCGCTTATGTTGCTTTCGTGTGCTATTCTAATTTATCTAGTTTCATGATTCACTATTCTTAATTTGCTTTCCATAGAAAGAACTTCTATTCTAGTTTTGTTGTTACTTCTATGTGCAATTCCAGTCCTTGTGAGTACACTACATCAATTTGGCCTTAGAGCTTCCTGATGCTCGCAATCATGTTGCATGGGAGATGAGTATGTGAACACACTTGAAGTTTCATTCAATGATATAAATAAAGATTGGCCAAACTTCAAGAACTGGTTTTATTGCCAGCATTCCATGTCTTTTATTTTGCAAGAGGCATTTGCGTATTTTTAACTGTGGGAGATGACAGAATGACAAAAAAAAATCCTTGATAATCGACCTTTATTTGATAAATATGGTGATGAAGTTGAGGAAGAACTATTTTCTGGTGACTGGGGTTAGTAGATTGACTGTGATTCTTGGCATCAAAAGTTGAAGAGGATAATGCAAAATCAGGGAAGATCTTGAGAATCCATTTGCTAAGTGAAGGAGTTTTCATGGTGATCTCTGGCCCGAAGAATTAACAGGATCACCCATTTTATAGTTGAGAAATTGATTACTTTCAATCAGCTTCCATATCAGAAGATAGATCTTTTTTGGTTGCTTAATTAAAATCTTAAAAGACTGATTACAAGTAGCAACTTTCTAGCTATTTTCATGCATATGAGTAATTCTATTATATCAATAAAGCATTTTGTTATTTGGCATCATCCATAATTTGATGATTTTTCTCATGGTGAGTCGAGTTTGAAGGCAAAGTCTTTCCAACAAGGGGAAATGATGGCAGGCCATTATTTATCTAGAAAATTAGAAATAGGAATGTAGAGGGCTGTTAATAGAGTCCAATCACATTGAGACCAAAAAAAAAAAGAAAAAAGAAAAAGAAAGAAAGAAAGGAAGTGTTTAAAAGGGTAGTTTTTGAGTTTAATTAATTAAATAGGGATGCAGTTGTTTTACAAGTTTAATTCAAAGATTGGATGTGGTGTGGTATTACAAGTATGGTTAGAGCGCATTTGAGGTTATAAATAGAGGTCACAATTTTTTCTTAATCATCTCTTCGATTATTTATAAGCACAAGAAATATTCATTTATCATTTATTACTCTTAATTAAAGTTTATAGAATAAAAGCTTACCGCCATCTAAGAAAGATAGAGGTGGATGATTAAGAAAGATTTGTAATCTGTAATTGTAATAGAGTGAAATTGACATAGTGGGCTTCATGTTGTCTTGTATTTGGCAAATGGCTTATAAAGTTGGGTTAGCTTCTATGCTCCCTCGGTTAGAAATGGTTGCTTAAATGATGTGGAATTTCTTATTTGCATATTTATGAATGATTGATGAATGCTAACTTAGCCTTAGATATATGTGAGTGGAGGAAGCAAATTTGTGTAGTTAAACCCACACAGTCAGGAAAAGAGTTGGGTTGAGTTGATTTTACAAATAATTGAGATGTATTATTATATTTTTGAATGTTACAATACTCTTAAGAATTCTACATTACGATTGAAGAGCCCATTTACTAATGCTTTCGTCATCAAGAGAAGAATCGACATGTTTTTTTGGTGTTCTTTATTTCTTTACCTTTTCTCTCTCTCACTCTTTTTTTTCTTTTTTTTTTCCTGAATGAAGACTTTTTGAAGTACAATTCTTTTGAAAGGTATCCCCATATCTGACACATGATATTTGATATTAGTCTTGTTGGTACGTAAGCCTAAACTATTTGTTTTTGTTCTTGCAAAATTAACAAATTTCCCCTTTGTCAATTTGAAGGCTTACTTTATATGGCCATTTGTATAACTGGCTCCATGATTATGTCTTTACAGAACTAATTTGGTTGCCTAGTGTAGCTATTGATGCCATTTTGTTTTTGAGATTTGAGAACATCTGTTAGAGAAAAAGTTCTAGGTAAGGACCGAAATGATGATGGGTTGATCTTTCCTAGCCTTGGATTTTCTATGACAATATTGTCTATCTCATTCATATTTCTGTGAAACAGGTATCGAGCAATTACTAGTGCATACTATCGTGGAGCTGTTGGAGCATTGCTTGTGTATGATGTAACTCGTCATGTTACATTTGAAAATGTAGAGAGATGGTTGAAAGAGCTGCGTGATCATACTGATTCCAACATTGTGATCATGCTAGTTGGAAACAAGGCAGACTTGCGGCATCTACGGGCTGTTTCTACTGAAGATGCCCAGTCCTTTGCTGAGAGAGAGAACAACTTCTTTATGGAGACTTCTGCACTGGAATCCATGAATGTGGAGAACGCCTTCACTGAAGTACTCACTCAGATCTATCGTGTTGTGAGCAGGAAGGCACTTGACATCGGAGATGACCCAGCAGCCTTGCCCAAGGGACAGACCATCAATGTAGGGAACAGGGATGACGTATCAGCTGTGAAGAAAGTTGGATGCTGCTCTGCCTAATGCAAAACGTAAGAATGACACCAACTTGCTCTTGAGACGTTTTCCACGTCGTCAACAGAATTTCTGATTCTGCAACATGCACGTTAGGGCTAATTCTCCTCTCAAATTCTTTATGGCAAATTTGTAGGCTATAGAGAAATGAGGAAGTGTTTGTAGTACACTTCCTTGCTTTTAAGTTTAATTTTTAGTTGTTCTTGTCAATTGCTATTGTTAATGGTCACAGAATTGTGTTGTAAAATTCCAATTGCTTTTTTTATTGAGATTACTCTCTTCTCTAGTAAGTAGTAATAACGGATCAAATGAATTGATTTGATGATTCCATTAATGAAATTATAGTGATATATATCCATGAACTCTTAAAAATATAAATGAATATAGAGAAATGAGGAAGTGTACACTTCCTTGCTTTTAAGTTTAATTTTTAGTTGTTCCTTTTCAATTACTATTATTAATGGTCACAGAATTGTGTTGTAAAATTCCAATTGCTTTCTTTTATTGAGATTACTCTCTTCTCTAGCAAGTGAATTGATTTGATGATTTCATTGATGAAATTGTAGTGATATATATATATATATACATGCATGAAATCTTAAAAATATAAATGAAAAATACAAACATAAAAATATAAATTATGGAAGTGTAACATATTATGAATATATAGTACATGGTCCATTATAATATCTTATTTATAAGTACATATAAATAATAAAATTTTCCTTCAAATTTAAGGTGGTAAAAAAGAAGTCATTTTAAGTTTAATAATTAAATCCCGATGTTGGTCAAGTTGGAGTTGGCGGTGGAAGAAAGTGCACCGACGATGGCACTATAATATATTATAATATATTATATATTATATAAATGATACATATTTATTTATTTTTATAATATATTACAATATATTATATATAGTGATATATAATATATTATAATATTTCATACATGCACATTAACATCCTTTCAAACTCAAGGTGATAAAAAAGAAGTCATCTAAAGTTTGTTAACTAAATTTGAATGAAGCAAGTGCAGCGGCAATGACAATAGATTAAAAGAGAAGAAAGCATAGCAACAACGCGCAATAAAGAAAAGTCACACGATAGCATGCAGGTAGCATCATGGTAGAAGAATGCGTGAGCAACAACACGCGAATTAGAACAACAACAACAAACAAAGACAACAATAAAGAAAAATAACATGATAGCAACCAGCAATATTGTGACGAAGGAATGCATAAATAACAACATGTGAATTACATAGAATAGTAATAATAAAGAGAAACAACAATAAAGAAAAGCAACATGGCAACAAGTGATAACATCATGCAGGATGCATGAGCAACAACACGCTAATAACATAGGATAGTAGCAAGGACTGTAATACCCACAAATTTCAATATTGTAATACTCATAATTTGAAAAAAAATTTAAAAATTTACTGTTCAAATATACGGTTACTGCTCACAAATACGGTCACTATTTTGTCAGTAGACAAAATAACTTTCGGCGGGTTACTATAGCTACAGTAACAGGTACTGTAGCCACAGTAACAACTATTTACAACCGTGCAGTTTCGTCTTTTTCTGCCAGAAAAATCTATATAACCCCCCCTTATTCTAAAAATTCATTCCAGCAAGAAAGAAATAATTTCCTTGCTTACTCTCTTCTCTTCTCTTGTTCTTTAGCTGTTTTAGACAGCAAATATAGTAGTAGGAAGGGGAAAACCCCAGTTTCTGCATAGC
>JAJIYU010012212.1:0-14692 GCA_030144865.1 Tinospora cordifolia | reverse complement strand
TGTTTTAAAGTTTACATACTCTCTTGATTTGAACTGGTTCAACAAAATGGGGCAAAATTCATCATAGATCTGCAAAGTAAACATACATATACAATGAGAAGCACATATATTCATGATACAAGGAAAAAGAAATAATAAAAACAAGTCATTATATACTTTTTTTTTTCTTTCTTTAGAAGAAACAAGTATATAATGCATCGTTATATACAGAAGAATGACAGTTGATAATGGTCATACAAGAAATTAAGGAAAAAAAAAAAGTGGCCTAAATCTAGTCCGAGCACCCATTTCATGTCTATCATAAATATTAAAAGAGAAAACCATCAATAACCTGGTTCAAATTTCCTGTGGAAGATAGTATTTCATCCTTCTTCCTGGAGGGTTGGTTTTGCATTAAAATGTAACCTTCGGGAACTCTCTCCCCAGATATAATATCCTCCAACCAGTCCTCAAACTTTGTAACAGCCTGAGCCAAAACTTGAATTGTAGAGTCATCTATCATGGTATTAGTACCAACTCTCATGTTCGGAAGCAGACTAGCATCTAGTATGATATGCTCCGAAAGTGCAGGTCCATAACCTAATGCCTCCCCAAGAACAGTCTTCAATGTTGCCTGCTTAGTTCGAACACCATCATTAGCATTTTTGCTTGCGTCAGATGACTTTACATTTTTATTATTACCATTTTGTTCTTCAGATCTAATAGAAACATCATTGATTTCTTCGACTGAGTCCTTTTTAGATTTGTCTAAAGAAGTAAGTGCTTCTTGCAACTTTGTGATGGTGGTCCTCGCAAACATACGACAAGATTCAATTGGATAACGGTGCCGTGACATGATTGCCAAGCCTTTGTCATCATCCCTGAGAATTGTAACAAGTTATTACCATAATTAGGTACAATATTATAATTACCAAAGCTTTGCAAAATCTGAAACCTATCTCTTCCATTTTGTATTGGAGTAGGTTCTCTCATAAGCAACACTATCATTGGAAGTTCACAACTTTTACTTTTTTTTAATTGAAGTAATAAGCCTCTAGAGTAACAAAGAACCTATTATTTTTAGGTTTCTACCAAACAAAAGATAGCAACCCAGATTGAACAACTTCAATTTAAATTCAATTCAACAACATCACCTTTAATGAGAAAATGAGAAAATAACATCAATCTCAAACGTTCAGAAGCAGTGGAGTGAGCCATGTTGGAGTAAAAAAAATAAAAAATAAAAAATAAAAAATTGAGAAGCCCCCTTCAAATCAGCTTTTAAATTATGGACGATAACTTAACCACCAAGTACGCAAATCCTTAATTTCAGCAGCTTATAATGCTTCTCAGTGACCAGTAGACAGGTGTAGACTGGTCCATTTCATACAAGAACGAAGATTGGAAGTAAAAATTGAAACAAAGGCAACAAGTAACATGTAGGTATGTAAATAGAAGCAGACCTGTGTGACCGAAGGAGTGTCATGACAGTAAACTCAGAATCTGTAAGAAGTATGTTTCCTTGCGCGTAAAGCTCGAGTATAACATAATGAGCATTAGCACCCAATCCAAATTGAAATAGAATAATCTAACAGCAGAAGGACAAAAATAAAAAAAATAAAAAAAATAAGAACATTAAAAACCACCAAGTAAATTCAAAATACAACAAGATCATGAAATAACAAGAAGAAAAAAAGTAGAAAGATCAAAAGAAGTCGCACGGGCTATACACGATCATATCCAAGCTGCCGCACATCTTCAAGCCTTCTGGTGCGTATGTGCTTCCTCAACTTCAGCGTAAATCCAGAAGGCGTCGTGCTTTTATCCCGAACGTAAGCAGTGGTGTGCAATCGAACACCGCTTTCCATCAACAGAAGAACCTTCTCGCTTTCTCCTGATTCCGTAACTCCACTGCTATTCATCAACTTGAACATATACGTCTAACAACGTTTCAACAAACTCTATTAGGTTTTGCAGTGACATTAACAATCGAATCATAATTCCAAAAAAAAAAAAAAAAAAAAAAAAAAAAACTAGGGTTTACGAGGAAACAGAGGAAACCTTGGGCGTGAGATCGTATACGTTGGCGCATCTCATTCCGATCAATCTTCGCAAGCACTTGACCTCCGCGGCCACGTCGGCCGTGTTCATGCGAACCTTCACCATTGTTTTCTTCTCCCCAAGTCTACGTTCTTCCCTGCTTCTAAATGCAATTAAGAGAGAGGGAAAGAGAGAGACAGAGAGCACTTAGAAACGGCATTTTCTTCAGTTCTAGTTTCTGTAGAAAACATTCCAACTCTGGATAGCAGGTTCTAATTTTGACTTGACCCTTTACAGTGTCCAGACAGAGTCACATTTAAAAAGGGGCATTTTCGGGACGCAAGCGTGGAGCTGGGGAAACGGAAGCGCGGAAGCGAAAACTTCATTGTGATTGAGGTTTTCGGGATGGATCTGAATCAGGTTAATCCCATTCGCCTCTGCACTTGTCTCAGTAATGCTAATAGGATTTCATGGATCTTTTGTGGTTTTGTAGATGTGATTTGAGTCCATTTTGTATGAGCAGGCTCATGGAGAAAATTATGCAAATCCAATTACATGTTTGTTCCATGTGCTATTCAAGGTATGTTAACATCATTCGAATTCTTCTTCTTTTTTCTTCAACTTTGATTATATATATACACACACCAAAGTTTTCTGGGTTTGTTTGCTTTGGATCTTTTGACAGGCTTCAGCTTTGGCGTTTTATATTCTCTCAGCGCTTTTCTTTGATAGCTTTGTGATAATTTTTGTGGTTACTGTTTTTCTTGCTGCTCTTGATTTTTGGGTAGTCAAGAATGTAAGTGGGAGGATATTGGTTGGTTTGAGGTGGTGGAACGAAATAAATGATCAGGGCGAGAGTGTTTGGAAATTTGAATGTCTTGATGAGGAGGTATTGTAGATCTTTTAACTCTCTTAATGCTACTACTTCATCTAATCATACTAACTACATTTGATCATAGAAGTTGTCTTCTGATCGTTGCCCTTGTTTGTACTCGGTAGTCTTTGGCCCGCATGAACAAGAAGGACTCGTGGCTCTTCTGGTGGACACTTTACCTTTCTGTAAGTATATGTCCTAGAGCACATTCTGTGTAGAATCTGTATATTCTTTTGAAATACGTAAGAACAACAAAAATTTGTGAGTGTTTTCCTTGGAATTGTATCAGACTCTCTGAAATTGAGGTAAGGCTTAATAATTGTCGTAGACTATGTCACAGAGATGTGAAACATTGGAGAAAATAGGATGCGTTTATACCAGCATTGTCTTTCGTCAACTTGAATGGTTCTTCTACCACTACAAACTTTTTCTTCTTTTTCTTTTATTTTGAAATAGAGATTACTAAGACGAGAATTTTAAGTTAAATTTTCTCATTGTTGGTTGCATTATCATCAATATATCCTAGCAGCATGTAAGGTACCCATCAAGTATTTTCAAGGTGGCAATACAGTTGTATATCTCAAATATTATAACCTACAAGCCATGTAAAATACAGTTGTATATCTCAGATATCTTCTTCATTTAGCAGGTATTCCCCTTTTATTATACTTACATTTTCCGTTTGCAGGCGGTTGCTTGGATCTTCCTTGGTATATTTTCTCTCATAAGGTTTCAAGCAGATTATCTTCTTGTTATTGGTGTGTGTTTAACACTCAGTGTTGCTAACATCATTGGGTTCACTAGATGCCGCAAAGGTATTGTATGGTTCATTTTGTTCCATAGTTACTAATCTACACTGCTTTTGTTGTTGCATGCATGAGATTACACTTTCATTCAGTTTTAAGTGCAATAACACTCATTTCTTTGAACTGGATCCTTGGTAGGCTAAAAGCTTCTGAGGGACTTGATTTTGGACGAATGATTTTTATATGGAGACAATAAATTCAAATTAGTGATTGTTCTCCCAACTTCCTTGGGAGCACTTTAGAGTCTGACCTCATTTGATGAAAGCCATTTGTCTGCGGTTCTAGTAAAGTTATAAGATTAGTGCCTGTTCATAGCATGTTGACCAACTTTAAGAAGCTGCCCAAATTCCATGATATTTCACTTTCTTTGCAATGTTCTGTGTGATTCCAGCTCTCCCACACCGTAAGTAATTTATGACATCTTTATTGAATACTGCAGATGCCAAGAAGCAGATTCAAGCATTTGCTGCACAGACCCTTGCATCTCGTGTGTCGTCCACTGTGCAGTCAGCGTTTAGCGTCATTTGATTCTTTCCCTTGCCAGTGAGGATCCGAAGAACCCAATTCTCGAGATAAATGTTCTTCTGTTAGAGATCTATGATTAATTGTACACTAATTAATCTGAAATTTGATGTTCAAATTTATTATACAACCCTAGGATTGTGAACAAACTACTGCTATTCCTACTAGCCGTTGTTTACTTCAAGTGATAGCGAATATGCAGGGTTCTTGTCATTCTGATATTAAGAGTACACAACCAAAATGAAGAGAATGGCCAAGCTGAATTTTCTAAGTTTACTTCAACTTCTAATAAAAAAGTGCATTTCAATTGGCAGGCCAAAGAATAAAATATAAGGGAAGAGAAAAATAGATAGTTTAAGCAACTTTCTATTATTACTCACTGAAATATAATGATAACACTAAGTCTATTAAGACTTGTACAATTTGTATTACGAAGAAGGGTCAGGGCTTCATAATATTATACATACAACTGAGAGTTTTCATCTTGAGCTAATACATGGATTGGCCTGAACGCAAGACATCGTCAAATGAAGCCGCTACAGGCTTCCCTTCCTAGCTTACCATTGCACAATAACTTGTGAAACCTGCCATGCATGCCTTTTTCTGTGCAATGATTAAATTGAGGGAACCAAATACTGGATAATGAACCTTTCAACTTTGCTAACAGCATCCCTTATGTACAAACTGTATTCATTATTGCACAAGACGGAGAAACTTCTGCATGGTTTCTTTAACCCTAACCCGTGATGGCCCTTCTGTGAAATTGGAATTGCAGTTTGATGATGGCAAGCACATTGAAACATGAGATGGTCTCTAATTTTTTTAGCGCATACGGTGCACCGTTCAAGACATGGGGGCCTCCCTTGAGATAGCACAATAACATTGATGATTTTGCCGCTATTAGCTGAGATCAAAACCTGCATCTGCATTGATTGCATATAACAGTTTCTGTTCCATTTGCTCTTTGCTGCTCCGATTCCAATGCCACAAACCAGCACGTAATATTAATTACAAAGAATAAACAAAGAACAAAGCTATCAAATTCCACAAAATCATCAGAAAAAGAAAAAAAAAAAAAACCTCGGGAGGATATTTTTGAAATGCAATATGAACATCTAATTTCCTATACTTATGAATGGAATGAAAGCATGTTCCATAAGAAATAAGTTTGAGGGAGATTTTGCACATGTTTACTAAACCTACCTTCTATATGGTGGCAACTTTAGAAGATTCATGCAGGTAGCTGATGTTGGCAGTCTGTCAAGAGCTTCTTCAGAAGCATCGCCAGCAGCCCTGCAAGTGGAAGAGATTTGAATTGGAATTCAAGTATAAGAAAATGAAAATATGACATTTTTTACTTGATAAAATTTCTAAAATTATATAACCTCTGTATGCAAAACTGGGGCTCCAAGTATTTGAAACCAAGCAATGGCCCTCGAGAACATCCAGTCACAAATCTGGCAATAGGAAAAATAAAATGAGAGAAACAGTTAAATAAGTCCTAACTTCATTTCCACATTCTTAGATGTGTTCATCAGTCCCAACAACACAAATAGAGCATGGTTGAGTGGATAAGAAGATTTGGGAACTCCATTGCTTCCTAGAAAAACTATGCAACTTCATCATCAGTTTGATATGCCGACCAAGTATGCAAAATTCAAAACTTCAGTGCATCTTAGAACATGTATTTATGAAGAACCATAGTAAAAGAAAGTTTGCCATTTTCGCTCCAATAACCCAGGCAGCTTGCTAGGAAGGCCATATGTGATTTTTAAAAGTTCTAGTCTTCAATAGATCTTGAATGATTTATGGAAAAAGTTAATAGACATTGTGAAATTTCTGCATGCACAAATTCACTTATTTTCTTACTCGTGCACACCTACATGCATGCAAAGTATACATTCTCATTATAGAGACACCCACACCCACTCATTAGCCAGCACGTAGACACACACACAAAGAGGGAATGCAGATATTGTGTATGAAATGATCGATGAAATTCTGATATTGTGTATGATATGATGCTTCAAGAGATGAAATACAAACCACTTCCAAAATATTAAATCCAAAGCCTCCATTTAAACCTTTTTTTTTTTTGAAAGATTCGAAGTCCAAACTCATCACCAAAAACAAATGACTTGTTCAAATTAAAACCAGGGCCTACTTAGCCTCAATTACATGAGCCAAAGAAACAGAGTATAATTTGAGGAAAGAACATTTCACGTATCTTCATGACATAACTATATTAGAGAAGCAGAAAGCTATTTTTATATCAAAAAATGCGTGAGAAGAGGAGAGAAGATATAAAGTACATTCTTTATCTCAGTTTAAACTTCAAAATCTTACCTAAACAGCAGTTTAAAGCCGTATAGATATCAGTCAAAATAAGGAGACAGCCTGCATGAAACTCCCACCTGTAGGAACTGGGAAGGGGCAGACCAATATGATCTATTTCACACAGATTCAATTCATACCATTGTGTCCTGGCTGCCCCTTTTTCATGAATGAATAAAACCAATTCTACTTTTCAAGACTTACATAAAAGCAATAAATAATATAAAAGCACAAATAATGAACATTCCTATCCCAAGGTGAAAAATCAAGACAAAATAACAATGCTGGTATTGAAAAGCAATTGGATTAATATTTGATGGAAATTATCACCGTGAAGAAACATATTACTCACTTCAAAAATTTTTTCTGATTCTCCAATGAAAAATTCTTGAGAACTTCCCAAAACATCTTAATGACATAATGTTCCTGCAAAAGATATACTGGGATGTAATTTATTTTTGTCGAGCTCGAAATTATAAAATGGCACTTTGGAGTAACATACCATTAAGATAATTGATATATAGAGGCAAAAGCAGCAAATGACATTACCATTAAAATCAGGTGTAGAAAAACAAAGTGCAAGTTGATGAATAATTACATTCACTTGAGGTTGCAAAACTACGATGTGGCATGCTGGGTAATTATAACAAACAAGACTCTGCAGTTAACGATATGTGAAAGACAAAGCTAAGCATTCTTTTACAGAAACATTTCTATTTATTATTTGCTAAAAGGAATAAAACATGCTTTTCCTTGTAAGAGATGATGGTACCCATGGCTCCACCCTCTCCCACTTTTTGCATGAGAGCGAGGCAAGGATTGAATTTCGCAGACTTTTAATGGCACTTTCAATTGCCATAATGTACATAATTCAATTTGCAGCAAGCTGCATTTCCTATGATCAATCCTGAGATGTGGAGATCAAGTTCCAGCAATCTCAGTTATCAATTATTTGAATAAATCTCTCAAAAATATTTATAAAGAACTTCAATCTTTTGAATATATGAAGATTTAATCATGTTGAGTTATTTTGCCAGTCCATCACAACTAAACTGCAGTTTTTTGGTTTTCTGTGATATACTTCACAAAAACCGAAAAAACTTGTTGATTGAAGAGTGCTCAAAGTCTTAGCTGCCTGCAGTTTTCCGATTCCAAGCTTTGTTCATAGACAGCAATATTCATCCTCAAATATCAATTGTACTTGACAGACCGAGATAGTGTTCTTCTACTGATGTAATGTCTGTTGTTCTTGTAAAACAATTATTAATTAGTTTTTTGAGAAGAAAAAAATGATGTATTATTAATTAAAGCAGAAATGAAATTGCCAATAATAATTGACATGCATGAAACAAAAACATCAAAGAACACCTCCCTCCCCCTAACCAACATACAACTACAAGTCATGTAAACATCCTCCCCAATCAAAGAATCAATAAACTGACAGGCCTTTTAAAAATTCAGCTGCATAAATCCATGAACTAGCTACGCTTCTAATATCATCCCACAAGACATCGGTATGCAGATTGAATCCGTTAAAGATCCTTCTATTCCTCCAAGTGGTTCCATCAACCAAGTTTCCCAAAAGAAGGCCAAAAGAGCCACATGATTGCTACTAATAATAGACCTATTGGGAGCAAACAAACAATCTTTGATGGACAATAGCCTAGATATCCTCCCAGCTGGAAAGGATACCTATTTCTCCCATGCAAATCTTGTCCACCTACAATTCAAAATAGATGCTCTCCACTTTCCTCCCCATGAAAACACATCACACCGGACTATGAAGAGGCAATGATTGGGATGGTGGTTAGATTATTCACAGTGTTGAGTTTACTGTGTGCCAAGAGCCAGCCAAAAACTTTAACCTTGGATGGGATATGTAAATTCCAAATGTAGTTGAGATACAGAATTACTGCAGAATCGGAATCAAAGAAGAAGATAAAAGTTGGGCAAAAGATTTGCAGAAAAATGTCCGTTAGTATGAGAGACCACTTAAATCAATGGGGTGCATAAGACAATCACAGAGATCAAGTAGAAGAGGCATTTTGCCCTGTACGCTAAACTTTAAGGTCCTAGAAAAATAAAGATTTAAAGAATTGGTTTGATGAGGTAAAAAAGTGGAAAAGAAATTAATCATGAAGAGAAGAGAGTCCAACTAACCCAGGGAAGTATAGTGCCTACGGAAAGTTGTCCCCTATCCATCTGCCTTCCAAAAGTGGAACGGTTCCCCATCACCAACAAAAAGCTGAATGTGTGATATGATCAAATCTGTCAATGAAGCAATAAACTTCCACAGCCCCCAATATAAGAACTTCCCCTCTCTTCTAATATTGCCTCCTTGCAAGGGCAAAAAAACCATCCAAATATGCTCTTAATTATTCTGACCCATATTTCACCTTAGCAACGAAGCATCCTTCACAACCATTTCCTATAGAGAACCACATTTTTGTTCACCATTGAGGCCCTCCTACATTAATAGACCTAATTGTACCACTTCTCTCTTTCAGAAGGCACTGAGAATTGGAAAACTCCTTTAGACGGAAATGTGTATTTCCAAACTTATTAGTGAATATTAACTCATTTCAGTTCAAGGATCTAGTGGATCTTGAAGAATTTTCCTGTCACGTTGTTAATTTATGACATAAAATTTCATCTTTTGATTGCATAAATATGTTAATTTTCCCATATGTTCTTTTACATTTTGTTGTAAAATAAAAAAAACAATAAAGGATACACAAGAATGTAACATGATTCAGCTCCATGACTAACACTATGGGAGAAGAGAGGATAGTATTTTCTTATTCATTGAGTCTCCATGGTAGAGCATCGTATAAATAGAAATATAAAGCCATATGTACACATTGTAACTTCTATATTTTGGAATTTACTAAGGTAGCTCCCAAAGACTACAATCTTCTTTGAAAAAAGGCAATCCAAACCCCTTGATTTCTCTCTTCTCAGCATCAAATATGGCAACTCCTAAGAATATAATGTTATCAGAAAAAGGCAATCTGATGCCTTAAATTTCTCTTGTCTCTGCAACATTCCCCCTTAAGCTAGTGAATAAGGGTTAACCGTTCTTAGTTTGGATATACAAGCTTGAAATATAGTTCTATTCAATCTCTTGGTAAGGACATTTGCTATTTGCTTATGAGTAGACAAATAAAATGTACAAATCAATCCACTATTGAGTTTCTCCCTAATACAGTGTGTGTCAATAAAATATGTGCTTGTTTTGATCATGCTGTAGTGGATTATGTGCTATGTTGATGGCAGATCAATTGCGCGCTAGAGTTACATGGGGTCTAAAATGATTTTTAACCACAGTAGCTCATAGATCCCTTCCGCCATTTATTTGCGTTCTACTTCAATTCTTGATCTAGCCATTATATTCTATTCTATTTTTCACCACACCAAGTCACGAGATTCCCACCGAGGAAAAGTGCAACACCCAGTGCTCAATCTTCTATCAATTACCATGTCAATGCATTCAACGCCCATATATGTTTCAAATACAAATCCTTCATGTCTTATGAATAGAATGCCTTGTCATGGAGTCCCCTTGAGATACTACTATATATAATTCGCAGCTTGCAGATGAACTTCTTTAGGATTATGCGTAAATTGACTAATCACACTCACCATATATGCAATGTCAGGTATTGAACGAGATAGATGAGTCCCCTGACTAATCTTTGATACGTTTTCTTATTAACAGCAATGGGTCTCTTCAGCTTCACCGAGCTTGTGGTTGGCATTAAAAAGATTAATTACAAAACTAAAACAATTATTTTGATTGAATGCATGAAAACAGAAACACTCAGTGTTATAGACTATAATGTCAAAACTACAATTTCTGATGGTCATTTATAATACAAGGGATGGAAACAGAAACACTCACAGTATTATAGCCACCATTGTAATTAGTGTTAGAACACAGATCGTCAACATCCATGCCTTCAATTGAACCTGATATGAGGAGCTGACAGAGAAAAAGGCAGTTAGCACACAAGATGCTACTCTAATCGTCAGAAACCATTCATCATTACAAAAGATATGTCTGATAACTATCTATAATGTCAACATTGAGAATTAGCAGACTAAGGCCTTTGAAAATTTGTAATTAGTTACAGTTAGAGAAGTTTCTGCTGCTTTCAAATTTGGCCACACAAATTAACCTTTGATTGCACATGATTGCACATGAGCTTTCCAAATTAGACTATGATTAATATGAAGAGAAACATGAGGCTCATAAATAATGGAAGAATGAAAGTATCTGGTGGTTAAAAGGCTAGACAAGTCCCTGTGGTCAAGAAATTCTACCATGGTCCCCAAGTAAATGACATCCATCTAGTATTCCTAGCAAACAGGAAAGCTCAACCTTTTCCATAGATGAAACATTCCTACCCAACTGGAAATTCAACAACAGTACAAGTTCCCTAAATTCCCCACAAAATCAACCACAGGTTATTATAATTTAAGACAAGAAGATAGGTAGTATGAGTTAGGGAAAAGTGTTTGGAAAGTACAGCTCCCACGGCATAGATCCTCCCATTGTAAAATGGAGGCTCCCTTACCAAGTTTAAGCCCAGTGAAGGGAAAAAAAGAGGGGATAAACTGCAGAAATAAATGTCCATGGGCTTTCAATTAGAAACATCAGCGTTTCTTTGGTTAGCCCTAAAGCCATGTCTAATCCAATAAGCCTTCAGCATAACAGATTTAACTCCCTATCCAAAGGAAACCTGCATAACCACTTTCCAGCCAACTCATTATTTTTGAGAATTGAGTATCCAATACCCAAACCTCCTCCCTCCTTCCTTTTGAGCATTGCTCCAACCAACAAGATGAGAGCCAATCCCTTACCAGCATTCTCCCAGAGGAAATCCCTCATTAATTTCTCAATCCTTTCCACCGCCTTCACCACCATCCAAAATACCGACAAATAACAAGTTTGGAAAGGACTTAATCAATGTAAGCCACCCTCTTGGAGAGAAGAATCTCTTCCACTCATCTAGTCAGCCTTGAGATCTTTGGAAATAACTGGCTCCCAAAAGTCCATCTTCGCATGATTCTCACCAAATGGCACACTTGAGTAAATTATTGGCCACACACATGTAGCACACCCACAAGATCATCCATCTCCCCCACCACCCATTACAGATATTAATTCCTACCAATTGACCATTAGTCAGGTTTATAAGCATCCCAAACAGCCAACAAAAACATTTCACAATTACAAACATGCTATGGATAAAACTCCATTGCCATTAAAGAAAAGAAAAGGTTCCTTTGCAAATCGTTGGTGAGTTGCCACCATGTTCTCACCCCCAACCCAAAAAACAAATACCAACGCAACCTCCTTGGCTTTCCCTAGCATTCTTTCCAGCACATCCACCACCAAAGTAAACAGGAAAGGAGGGAAAGGGTCACCGTGCTATAATCCCTTTTCATCTGCAATTTTACCATGAGGCCAACCATTGATGAAGAGCAAGTATGTGACCAAACCAAGCGGAGGCACCCCAAGATCCACTTCCTCTACCTTGTGCCAAATCACTTCATTTTCTATTTTAAGTTTTACGAATATGATTTTATTCCTCTGATAAAATTAGAACGATATAGAGAAGATTAGCATGACCCCTGCACAAGAATGACACGCACAAATAAAGTTAACTTAATATTAAGATATTAGAGTAACATATACAATCAGTCCGACTCCATTTTTTAAAATTTATCTTGTGATCCACATTTTTTATACATTCTACTGACCCATTAGGTGTGTTGAAGGAATGGAATATTATATGTACTTTTCAACATATCATTCTATCTACTACATCCATTCACTAACATGTCAGTGTTCCCTTGATCCAAAACACAACTCTAAGCTTGTTATCATAGACTAACTTTTTTTAGTTGCAATATTCAAAATATTCCAAGCTCGATGTTCATTCATTTACATGTTGATTCAGTGCTTCTTGCTCATTTTTGAAGCATCAAAAGACAGGGGCATTGCATCACTCAAAGTGATTATTCTATTCCTCCATCTCTTTGCATTTTTTTAAGAAACAATTTTCATTAATATTAATATAATTTAGTACAGACGGGAAGAGACTCCCAACAAACCATACACACCCACCAAACGCAAACCGCCCCCACTCAACTACAAAACATTACCCCAGCCTTTTAGCCAATCCGACATGGAATATTTCAATGATAAAGAACAATTACTAATCCAGAATGATAAAAAGATTGAGATTCCTTCCAAATCGTGCTCGGGGGAAGGATCTTGTCATAAAAATTCTAGCATTTCTCTCGTTCTATAAACATTAGACCACCACCAAGCTTGCCACCACTCAGTGGGCCCTCTACTTCACATCAGCTTCCTCACAAAACGGACAAACAAAAGGCGAAGGTTCCTGATAAAGAATCTCCGAAAATATAGAGAAATGCCTCTTTCACTGATCTCACACACTAGATGAAAAAGGACATCTAAAAACCAAATGGGCCACTGATTCCCCACTTTGTTTGCAAAAAAAAAAAAAAAAACACCAGCAATAGGGGGAAAAGTAATGCCGAGGGAACCTTTTCTGAATCATATCCTCCTGTGTTAACTTTCTATGTGACAACCACCCAAGCTAGAAACTTCACTTTGGATGGAATGGAAGCCTTCCATATCTCCTTCAATATCAGAGAGGGCAAAATTATTGGATCACCTAGCGGATGAGCAAAAAAAGATTGAGGAAAATTCACCTGAGTTCTCTTTGATCCAAACAATTCTGTCCAACCAATCCTGCACCAGCCACTCCCTAAGCAAAGATCGAAGATCGTTCTCTTCCTATTCACACCTCGGACAACCCATTGAACGCAAATAGACTTCCCAACGAATAGGTTCTGAATCTAATATGTGATCAATGAAAAATGAAATAGATCAGTGATGGTCTGTCGATAACCCATATGATCTTCGAAACAAAACAGAGATGTCTCATTTCCCCACCACACATCTTCCTAGAACCAAATCGTATCTCCTCTTCTTAGCCTCAATTTGATAGGAGGCTCAAAACAATGGTGAACAGAGCGGATAAACTTCCATGGGCTTCTATAAGTTGTGTTCCTCTTTATGTCAGCATCTTTACCATTAATATTCAGACCATGTCTACTTCGAATCACTCTTCCCCATAGTTGGTTCTAAAACCTCCATAGCCACTTCCCCGCCAAAGCTTTATTCTTAGCTATCAAATTTTCAATCCGTCGGCCTCCTAGCTCCTTCCTCATCTACAATTGGTTCCATTCCACTAGATGTAAGTCATGGCCACCTTCCATCCCTTCCCACAAGAAATTCCGCTTCAATTTCTCAATCTGATTAGCTTCTCCCTTCAATATTTTAAAGATTGACAAATAGTATGTAAGCAATGCATCAAATACTGATTTTATTAATGTAAGTTTTCCATCTTTAGGAAGAAAAGCTCACTTCCAACCATCTAATCTCTTAGCCACCTTAGCAACCACAGATTCCCAAAATGCTTGGGACCCCGGCTTCTATCCTAACAACATCCCTAGATACTTCAGAGGTCATTTCCCCTGAACACTCTACTCTCATTGCCACCCCTTTCAGCCATTCTTCTAATGTAGATATCCCGACAATACATGTTTTGGACATATTGACTATAAGTCCAGAAGCCCAACAAAAACATTGCACGATGACTCCACACCCCATTCATAACAGTTCTTTTTAACTCTCTGTAACTTTTGCATAAACTTAAACCCCTCCCACCTCCCCAAGCCATTAGAATTCCACCAACCTTTAATCTTTTCTACAAAGTTTGGATGAAATGCCAGCGGCGCCATAGAGGTTTAGTAGTGATTAGGGATATTGGCCAATGATCTGACACAAATCCACCTCCTACCTCCTATCTACATAAAGGGTATAAGTTAGCCTATCCACCTCCAAATAAGAACCTATCTAATTTACAACATACTGGATCCCACCAAAAAGTTAGACCACGGGTAGGTACCATTAATTAGAGGAGGGTTATGTAAGCCCATCTCCACAATCAAGCAATCAAATTCCTTCACACTCCTTGTCAAATGTCCCACCATTTTTTTCGGTGACATATCGGACTACATTGAAATCCCACCCCCC
>JAJIYU010012211.1:0-14700 GCA_030144865.1 Tinospora cordifolia | reverse complement strand
TATATTTTATATTTTTATTAATATTTTTTATAAAAAATTATTTTAAAAATTGATTATAAAAAGTTAAATAGGTCATATACAGGTACACGATTATAAACACGATTGCGACACGACCTATTTACGACACGACCCATTTATGACACGACCCATTTATAATATATATGACATGACTTGTTTACGACACAACCCGTTTATGACATAACCTATTTATGACACGATGACACGAATTGCCACCCCTAACCAAAATCCGATTTTTGTCAAATTGAAATTAATCAAAAATTTATGGAAGTCACTCCTTTGTAAATCAAGATTCATATTTTCTGTAAATAGGATATTATTTATTAAACTAGAAGAGATGTGTTTGAATTGGTACGAATTTTAAAACAGTCACCAAACTAGTTAACAATTAAAAACTGCCTAAAAAACTGTCTTAAGACAGTTAATAGCAGTTTTAATTCAAAAATTTAAATTTAAAAAATAAAATACTGGCTGAATGAATTAAAAACCAAGGCCCTTGTCTTTGATTCATTTAAATAATGTATTTCAAATATATTCATGAATATCAACCTAAAATGGGCCTATTATCTCTTTTGTCTTCCAACCAAAGAGAGTATTACACTATTCTCTTATATCTTATCTATTCCTTTTTAGTTTTATGAATGTGAGACTATTTAAAATTCTTTATTTCTATTCAAACATAACTATTTTTTCTAACAAAAATATCTCGTCCAAACAACACTAGGTTAGCATGCATTTGTTTGTTTGGGTAGATAAATCATCTAGCTTTTTCTGTGTAGATGAGGAACATTCACCTGTTTCACCGGCCATGCACACACCCTTATTATGGGTCATGATGTCTGAATTTTACAGTAATTTTATTCAGTTATTTAGTGCTTGGAGGTCAAAATAATTAAAATAAAAAAGTGATGCGGGACCTAACTTGGCAGCTTAGCTGGGGAGAATCCATTGCTCTATGTACAATTTGGTTTGTAGGGTTTATTAAATGAAAACTGTGAATATTTTCTTAAGGGGAGTTTGACTGATTCTATGTTTCACTGAATTTATGTTTAATATCATGTTTGATTGCAATAAGATAACATAGAAAAGTTAAATTAGGGTTACTTTTTATCTTTCCTTGGTGGGATTAAATAATCCTATGAAAAATGATGGAACTGTTCAATCCATTCAACACCATGGCCCTGCATATTCTTCCTGCAGCGACATGTTCTTCCTCCTCCTACCCCTCCTTTCCCAACCCCTTTGCCTTACCGTTAAGTTTCCTACAATTCGATCTTCCAAGCCTTCATTCTCTTCTTCATTTCCTCCTATTCATCTTTTTTTTTTTTTTTTTTTATCTTCATCATCCTTTTTTTCATTTTTTTTAAACTATTGTTCATTTCCTCATATTTATTTTTTTTTCCCTTCATCATCTTTTTTCTTTTTTTTTTTTTTTAAAGTTCAGATCAACCAAGTAAACAAATGTTGGGTTACCCAATTGCAAAATCAGTTAGTTTTATTTTTTATTTAATGTATTTTTATTTGAAAATAGTTCTATTACTTCATTTATATTCTATTTTATACCATTTTAACAAATCTTATTCAATTTTATCTTGTGTATGAAACAGACCCACTGCATTGTTTTAACTGCTACACTTCTTTACTTGTTTGGTGTGATTTTCTCAAATTTCAGTTTCTTAATTTGAAAAATGTGACATGCATGTTAGAGTCAAACGCCATTTTCAATATCAGAATCCAACCTTCTTACGTATTCTGAAAATGTATGTGCCTATAGTTATGATAATATCTGACAGAAGTTTGGACCCTTTTTATTTTTATTTTAACAGTGGTATAATTTCTTTTTTGTATCAATTATATATTTATGATTGCGTGGTTGAATTCCCTACTATCTTCCTATTTTCAAATAGGCTACATCCATAATAATAAGATTTAGGGGCGCTTCCTCTTCATGGGTTAGATGTGCAAATTCAAACTCATCTTTCCCTTAAACTTTTTTTTTTGGGTTTCTTACGAGGTATTTCCTAGCCAGCTTAACACACACCTCAAAAGTAAACCTCCATTCAGTCAGGTATCGTTCTTATATTGGGGAAAACCTCCTAATGAGTCTGTTATATTCATGAAATTCGAAATCGAAATGAACGATGAGCAGGTCAGCAAACTAACAACTCGTTGTCCCCCTTAAACTTTTTATGACACCATATAAAAGTCCATAGACCTAACTCATCCTTGAATATTTGATTGATAATTATGTAATAATTGCAATTTTTTATCATCTCTTTCTTATTGTCTTTGAATTTCAGTTGCTTATACTATTGCATTTATACGTTAAAATGAATTAATTGGTGCCTTAAAATTTTGTTTAAGTGTGAAGACCATCTTAATCAATTGTCTTTCATTTTAATCTTTAAATATTTCATGGCACAATAGGTTAGGAAAATAGTTAAATGAGCCCACTTATAGGTTATACGCACCATATTTACTATAATCATGCTACCTTAAAAAACAAAGTATAATTAATTATTCTCCTCGCTGAACACAATGCACCTTATTCTTTTTTTTTTTTTCTTATTCTTTTCTTTTTGTCATCCAGAAAATTTACGAAACATGGCAAGTCCCAAAATTTTTTTTACGTAGGGTTGGGAGGGTCTAGTGCTGAATGCATTTTCCTTGTTACTGCTTTTTTGAAAGATGCTTTAGGAAACCTCTATTAAAGATGGGCATAGTGTGTCGGGTGTTGTTCCCTTTTGGTGTTTGGATGTTGGTCCCTATTCATTCCGCCATAGTGTGTCGAATGCATTGAGTGTGTTGTTTATTTCTGTATTATTTCCGTTGAAAAAATCTGAAAAAATGATTATAGTCTCACATCGGCCCTGTGTGTGTTAAAATACGAGTATATCAACGTTAAGCTTCAGCTCAAGAGTTAGAATTCTTAACGTCCCTTTTAATGTTCGGGTGTTGGTCCCTGTTCGTGTCGCCACAGTGTGTCGAGTGCGTTGCGTGTGTTTATTTCTGTACTGTTTCTGTTGAAAAAGTATTTTTGGAAACAAAAGTTTGAATTGTGATTGAATTAAACAATAGCCCATGGTTTTAGGCAATTCAGGAGCATTGACTTCAATTGTAAATATAACATTTAGTCATTTTATATCAATCAAATCAAATGCAATCTACACTGTTAGATTGATTTTGTATTATTTGGAACTATTTGATAAATGAATATACACTTTAAAATGAACATTAATTATTAATTTGGTAGTTGTAATTGCTTCGGTTGCATAAAAAGATATAGCTGTAATAGTTAGCACCTGTGTTAAAAAATATTTATTAATTGCAATGACATTTCCCCACGATTTATTCCCAGATCAGCTTATACGCACCTGAAACTAAATTATCGCTCAACCTTTGATTTGCTCCATATTTCCAACAATTGTTACTACCTTCATAAGGATTCGAATTCGAACATCAAACCTCGCTTAAGCAGAAAAATGAACAAATCAGACCAAGCAATTGTTGATTTGCCTATTGGCAGACATTAATCAGTCTTAAACCATAGGCAATTGTTTTCTCTTTAAGATGTATATGAAGCTTGAATGATTTTTTTAGGCGGTTTTAAGGGGTGTAGATGAGTCGAGTGAAGAGAAATTGACTAGGGGCACCCTAGACTCAAAAATAAATTAATTAGATCTAAAATTTGAACAATGGAAATTGGTGATTTTATTTTCAAAACTCAATTATGAGTGAATTAGCTATAAATTTAGTTGTGATAAATGTTTAATGACTCACTTGCAACACTTTATAGCGTACAATTGGATGCTCTGCAATAATTTTGCAATTAGTAGGTTTGCATATCATCATATAAGCTTGCAATTTTAATAACAATTCACATTACATAAGGTAAACTCTGCATATTTTTTTTTCTCAATTTGGTATAATAATGCGTATGTTCTCACAATAAAAAGATACAAATAATCATTCCACACCCAGGTAGTTCAAATCTTCTTAAACGATGATTTATTTCCTAGACAAACCAGATGTACATGAAGCCTCAAGTAAATGATTCTGCCACAAGAAATAACTAAGCAAGTCCACAACTTGCAGTAGCAGGGACAGAGGAAGAAAACAAAGAAGATAAGAAAAAAAGGGGGACAAAAGCCATTACAAAACAGTCTCTATAAACCTTTAATTGACAGTAACGGTTCCAACCATTCCTGCACCCTGGTGAGGTGAGCAGTAGAAAGAGTAGGTTCCTTTCTCACTCAATGTAATTGAATACGTCTCACCAGGAGCATTAAGAAGATCCTCCTCGGACATGGAGAGTTTTGAAGCATCAACACCAGCTGGAACTGAATCTTCATCGAACACGACATTGTGAGGGAAACCAGCATTGTTCTTGAATACTATTTTCTCACCAGAAGCCACGGAAAAGCTGTTGGGCACAAAGGCCAGTGACCCATCATCACCACCAAGCAAGACTTCGACTGCCATGGCGTTGCTTGCAAGAATGGCACTAGCAGCAGTGGCAGCAACGGCGATTCCCATGTCTTTTAGGGAAGCTCTGACTCCAACCATAGGCTTGGAGGAAGCTGAAACCTTAGCAGAACCACTGGCTCTTGCAGGTGAAGCAGAGGAGGCCTTAAGGCCAGAGAAAGAGGGGATGGTAACAGCAGCACAGGCGACAGTGGCCATAGTTGGATTGAAGAGTTTGGTTAGTAGTGCTAATTGGCTTGAAACTAGCAGTTCGTTCTGCAGGCAGAAAGCAAAGAGAAGGAAGGGAGGAGGGGATTTTAATGAATTAAAATGTGAGGGCTAGGGAGGTGTTTTTCTGCTTTGTGTGGTGTGAGAAATGAGATTGGATAAGTGGTGGATGAGTGATGGGTTATCCAGAGCGGTCTCTTCTCATTGGTGCCCTGGAAGATATTTGATGACATGGTAGGCACGGGTGTGGGTGAGCTGATTGGTTGGCCAGGAAAATACCTGGAAGAGGATTGCAAATGTGTGGAAGAGATTTAACCAAAGTTTTTCCTGAATCCACGAGTACTCGAGAATTAAATGTTTTTTTACTAGCCTCTCTCTCTCTCTCTCTCTCTCTCTCTCTCTCTCTCTCTCGCTCTCCCTCTTTTTTTTTTTTTAATTTTTTTCAAAAGTGTTTTTTGCTAGCGTAGCCATCTAGAAAAATAAAAAAGGGAAATTAATCATGTACATGGAGGTAGATTCTTTCTTCTATCTTGCTGACAGGTGCATAAGATCTCAAGATGTTGAGATATAAGTTTGGAGAATACTCGGTTCAAAGTTTTCTTGATAGTGTTTGTTGAAGCTTTCAGATATATTCGACACCTTTTGGATTACTATGGTGCCCACTTTAGCTCATAATATCTTTCAGTTCTGCTCACACTTCGAAGGGCTCCGTAAGTAGAACGAAACACCATTCTGATGTAGCAAGGTGGCAAACAATCTTATGGTTCAACTTATGGGCGCCAAACCACTGCATAAAATTGGATCATATGTTTTCACTCGTCACATCAAAATCAAAAGCCTTTGCTCCCTCCAGCTTAATTAATACAGGATAAACTTAAATATCTTCCAAACCCTTCAGCTTTCTATACATAAATCCCCGAGAATGAACAATGGATCGCTGCAAAAGAATCTATCACTTGTGTGACTGAGTTCAGATAGGAATGACCAGCCTTGATGCAGGATAAAAGTTCGTTACAATAACATCAATTTTATAGTTAAAAAAAACACCTGAGAGCATAAATTGTGGGAATCTCATGCATAGGGTGGGTAGGCCCTTTAAAAAACTTAGTCCGTTTAGGTACGAATAAGCAAGTAAGATTTTAGATCAGACAAAGCAAGCTGAACTTTCCTTGAGACGATTGGAATAAGAATGAGATGAGATATTCAGTCCAAGGAACAAATGGTGCATCTGTTTGTTAACTCTACTCAACCTCTTAAAAATAAGTAGAGATAGTAAATAATAAAAGCAGGCAAGTTTTACTTTATCTACAAATAATCTCTTTGAGAGGAAACAAAAAGATTTCCACTGATATTCATGAAATTTATGCAGATGAAAAGATCATATTCCCACCACCACAAGCTGTGACTGAATATGTAGCAGTATCCAAAAGGAAAGTCCCTAACATCTAGATTAAGATTTAAATTTCTATCCCACATTAACCTTCATACAAGAACTCCAGTTGAAAGCCTGGTTGTAAGCTTAACTTCTTCCCATTAAAGAACCTCTAATTAAATTAAACTAGAGGCATAACCTCTAGTGTACTAAAGCTGAAACCACTGTTACAAAGAAGTATTATTATTTTTTTCAGAAGAGGCAAATCGATTATATTAATGAAAATAAAAAAACTAAATAGAGAGGAGAATAAGGAATACTTAAAAAACACCCCAAGAGCAGACACTGATAAAACATAAAGCAGCACAAAACCAAACTCCAAACCCCTTGCATAAGATTTTCCAAATCTGAAAGCAGAGTAGAAAAATTATAAACAGGTCATAAGTTATGGATAGGGATGCATTTAGAACAAAGTGCGTTCAGCAGACTTAAGATGACATCAATAATCTGTCTAAGGAAGCAAGAATCCTAATGCTAAAACCTACCTCAAGCAGGTCAACTCCTCAAAGTCGTCAGTATGATGATAAGGAGGCTTTAGCACATATCTTGAAGGATTGGACATGTGTTCTAGAAGGCCTAAATATCCTAAAACTGGAAAGGAGATTCTACAAGATTTGACAACCTACTTTGATATGTTTAATAAGAGATCTAGCAAAAGCAAAATAAAGAAAGATTAATCTTATTCCACAATAAGGATCTCTTTACTTGGAATTCGTTGTTTTAGCCAAATTTAATATTATTGTGATTTCACTCGTCTATCTCAATAAACAATATTCAACACCACAGTGAATAATGAGCTTCACTTTCTAACCAAGTTTTAACAAGGTTGAGATCAAGGTGAATATTGCACCAAAAGATAAAATTAGAAATGTGCATACCTGAAAATTGCTGAGCAGCTCAATTAGATATAAAATGAGAAAACAAAACACCTGATAAGGTGACTTGAACAAATAGGCTTTTAGATGCACTGGTTGGGAGAAGTGACATTATTAACATTACATGGCAACAATAGAAGTTGAGGAAACAAAAAATAACTTGGATACAGATAATTTAAAAAAAAAAAAAAAAAAAGAACTAAACTCTTGGAATTACATTGAAATTCCTTGTAGCATAGCTATCCACCCATCAAGAACTATTGGAAGATCATTGTTTTGGCAATCTGGTACACAGTTTGGGAAGAAAAGAACACAAGAATCTTCATGGAGAATCATTGACCCATGGAACTTTCGTGGAAGAGATCCCAAGTTTTGTTTGCAACATGGGTTATAGTCACTAGGCTAGCTAAGGGATATGGTTTTGGTCGGTGGACCTGTAATTGGAGTAATATTCTTCATACTTTGTCATGGTTCTCCCATGTTTGGATAACTCGTCCAGCGTAGCATGACATACCTACCCTTTAATTAATATAATATTCTAATTTCTTTTTTGGTAAAAAATCAAACTCTTGGAATTTAGATATGGACTTGGCTCTTTAACAGAATCAAGCAGAGGAAGCATATTTATGTAATTGAGATTTAAAAAAATAAAGCTCTGATGCTCAAAGTGACATCCTTCTTGACCTCTCCTTTATCATTATTAATTTAGAATGGATAGCCACTATAGTGAGGTAAAAAAAGGGCAGTACATGCATGAAACTCTTACTATGTGAGATCTTGGGGAAAACACACATTTTTAGGCCTATGATATCCAACCTTACCTTGTTTTCCAAGCAGGTGTTTCCACGACTCAAACTTGTCACCACATGGTCACAAGCAATAACTCTTACCATTGCACCTAGGCTCCCCTCCCTCCATTGGAATTCTTCTCCTTTTGACACCTTTATTGAGATTGTTGCACACACTACTCCTCCTGGTCCACAAATGTTTATAGCAAATAAATTGGAAAGAATGCAATTTGAAGAGACATGACCAAGGTGACATCCAATGCAAATGGAGGTGTCAAGGGGCATTTCTAATTTTTAAAATTTTAAGTGGGATCTTTGTAAATTAAAAAAAAAAAAAAAATTAAAAGCAATTACCCCAGTTTTTGATTCTCAATTGCAAATCCTTCCTTCCTCCCTCCAAACCTTGTCCCATCCATCAACTACCGTTCCAACATTGTTGCCAACCCCCAAAAGCTCTAATGACCTTACTATGATGGATTTTGGATATTCTAGCATTGTTTTGACTTCTGACGTAAATAGCTAGCATCATCAATGCACCACAAAGAACGAACACTTCAAACCGCTTGGGACATCTTCCCTGAGCTTGAAATCAAATCTTTTGTTGACAAGGTCCTATTTAATAGGGAATGCTTTTTCTTTAAAATCTTACGAAAATTTAACATTCAATAGGATTTGTCTAGAGACTCAAAAATTAAATATTAATTAACTAGAACCTACAAATAAAATTTCTTTTATCACCTAGATCACACATCTTGTCTTTGTCTGGGATGTGACTCACCTAGACAGTGTAATTGTCCAGGCATTGCCTTGACACTTTGAAGACACTTCTTGAAAACAACTTTTAAATGAAAAGGGTCCAAAAGCTCATATATTCCCCAATAATTTTTACAAGTAGGTCATGTGAGATTAAGATGTATAATGAACCACCAAACTTCACAACTACATAATAGCCCATACATTCCAAACTAGAAGCAACCTTCTCCAGGTCACTCTTCTGTAATGATAATCACAAAGTCAAAACCTATATCAATTATACATTTAGTAGGTGAATTTGATCATTGTTGATACAAAGTCGTCAATAGAACTCAATCTTTAAAATTAGATTGCAAAGGGAGGGTTCCAAGAGCTCATATACCTCTTGTAATTTTAACAAGTAGGCAAGTGTGATTTTAACAGAATAATTTCTGCCTTCAATTATTTAATCACTGATATCTATCTCATTCCTGCCGCACACTTCAATCTAAAATGATATTAAACATTTTGCTTCTAATTTAGTACCTAAAACTTGAATTATCTGGAAAAAAAAAAAAAACTCGTACCATCAGCATTAGGGACATTAAGCAGAGTAAAAAGTGATTCTTAAACAGGAACGCACCAAACCATCCAAAACCTTTGTCACCATAGACCCTACCACTCAATCCTATCACAAGTTAGTCAAAAAATTTAAACGGAAATTTGATATCATAACCTCACAGATAAAATTTTTAGCAACCACATAACAATAAAACCTAACATTCTCACTCAATGGAAATGCAAGAAAACAGAATTAATCAAATTTAATACGGGATCAGTAATTCACAAACAAGTATTTCAATAAAATGAAGCAAAAAAGTCATCTTAAAAATGTAAATAATATTTTTCATATTTCTGGCAAACCATTTATAAATTATTAGCATGAGGCAATAACAATGAGGTTGATAAAACAGAGTGACAGACCTTCAACAGATATTGTAAAGACCTTACATGGACAAATATACAATAACATTATTAAACAGAGGTTAACAAGTAAAGTCAATAAAGCAATATATACAATGGCGATGATTAAAGGGAGTTTCAGAAGGATTGGCATTAGAACTCAAATGTACAGACCGTCTAACGCAGCTCCAACACCTTATAAGACTGGAAATGAATCATCCCCATCATTCTCCAAGTCAAGATACTTGAAGCTGACATCATTTGTATCTCCATAATTGAAGCTCGGACTGATATAACAGTTCATCTCATGAAACAGGTTAAGATTATCAACCAGTTTATGAAACACGTTGCATCCACAGCACTGAAATCAACAAAAAAAAAACAAAAAAAAGAAAAATTAAATCAAAACCAGGAATTAACACGTCGATACGATGAGACATGAAACTCGACTGGGTTAACGATTCTACCTGGACGAAGACAGTACCATCATTGTAAGCATGAGGATTGATCGCACGAGTCGTTCGCTGCCCGCAAATATTGCAGCTAAAAGCGACAAGCATTCTTCGACGAGGAGATTTGGTGAATAGAGACCATGGAAAAGTTGAGATGTTCTCAGTACCAGATTCGACTCCGGCAGGAACCGAAGGTCCTTCCATTCCAGAACCAGTCGTCCAGCCTCGTCCAGCTGCGGCGCTCAGCACCAAACCCATGGCTGCATCCTACCATACCATCAAAATATAACTAATCAAATCTCAAATAAAAAAAATAAAAAACGTAAATTTCCTAAATTTCCATAAACCAGAACAAAAGTTGAAACGAGAACCACAACAGAGAAAGAGCTGACCTTGGAGAGAGGTGAGATGGAGAAGCTATTCTTCAATAGAGGAACGATGTCCGTACTGCTCGAATCGGATCGGAGATCAGCATCGTTCTCAAAATCTGATTTTAAAGAAAAAAAAATATTTCGTCAATTAAACCCAAGACGAAAATAAAACAAGAAGAAGAAGAAGAAGAAGAAATTACTTTTGCAAGGGACGAAGAAGCGAGGTTTGGCAGAGAGATTCCTTTTAGGAGAAAAGATTGAGAGAGGCGAAGATGACGAAACGACTGTCGTTGTGGTTAGGGCTTCCATGGCGAACAAGTTGCAGAAGAAGAAGAAGACGAAGAATTTGTAGCTACGTGCGTCGCTTTTCTGCGTTTCGTTACCAAAGCGAATTCCCTTCACGAGACGAGACGCGTGGTATCTCTGTGTCTCTAAATCCGTGTCGTTCACAAGAGGAAAGACTCGCTGCTTTTGCGAGTATATCGGTCGACCCGGACGGCTCATTGGACAATCGATGAATTATTATTAAATGATAAATTCAGAGTGCCAGCGCACGTGGTGGCTTCCCGTTACAAGATTCACAGAAAGATCCCACCTACGGGAGGGCCCACACACCAAAAAAAAAAAAATAATAAATCAAGGTTGATCGCATTTAGGTTAGTAGACTTGAATTTTTAAAATTTTAGTTTTGACGGCCATTGTTGAGTTTAAAATGCTATTTTAAAATGACACTAAGCAGCGAAATTGAGATTTTCTTTTCATTTATTTATAGTGAGCTACTTTTGAATTAATTAAGCTTTAATGTTATCGACAAGAAGCTATAAATATCAAATAAATTAATGGCAACCTGTAATAATTAATATGAGCTATTTTTTAATTTTTTTTAATTCTTTTAAAATAATTAAAATATGATATAAATAGTGTTTAAATAGAATAAATAAGTTATAATATAACTTTTATATCATTTTGGTATAAATGGTTAAAAATGGTTAAAAATGTCCTTAGCTTTTATGCTAGCATCATGGGGCTACAAAATTCTAGGTTATTTTAAACCTATTTTTTAATTATTTTTAAAATTTGGTCAAACAGTAATAAGTGGGTCAGAACAGATTTTCTAAAAAATTATCCATTTTCCTGAGGATTTTTTTTCCCAATGTTTAGCTGGCCAAAAAAAAAAAAATGTAAGTGCAAATTTAAAAAGAATTTTTTGGGTCTACCAGGGGAATGATTAAAAAAAACATTTCTCATGAAAAAATTTCTTGGCAGTATATTAAAAAAATAGTCATTTAACATGAATACCTAATTAAAATCAATTATAAATTTTTTTCTTTGTTAAAATTTTCTTTAACTATCAATCGCAGCATTATATTAAAACATCCTTCTTTAATGCAAATTGTTTGTTTAATGATGATCCCTTCCAATGGAACAGTTGAAAGGTCCCATACAAGAAATCAAAGATTTCTCCTTGCCTATTTTTAGTCCATTAATTTCCTTGAGACCAATCAATCTCACTCAATAGGCAATAGTCCAGGAAGATGACAGGTACTCGAAGCCTAAGCAGATTCCAGTCCACCCCTCCTTCCTCAAGCATTCTTTTTTAGCTTATAGGAGTAAGCAATTGATGGAACCTTCAAGATTTAACTGTAAACACAGTAGCGGCAGGCAATGATGAAAGTTTTTGATTTCTTGAACCAAATAAGAAGCCAGTAAAATGGTGATTCCAGGTCAATTTGTCCATCCAATCCTGGTTTATGAATAGACCCAGAGCCAGCACAAGGTAGGCTTCAATGCCAATATAAAAGATTAACAAGATAGCAGAAAAATAACCAATTTGATTGCTTCCTCGCAGAGAAAATTTAGAAGCACATTGGCCCAAACAACCACCAGTTAAGACTGGCCTTTGTGTTCAGCTCTGTAAGGCCCAGCAGCTCCATTTCCATGACTTTCTCCATTTGTTCCAACGTCCCAAAAATCTGCTCCTTCATCGGATGTGACTCATCCTCAACCCCAAATGTATGTAATACACAGTCCACCTCAATTGAACTACACCCTAGTGGCTTCTTTATTTGCTTCTCCCTCACTAGCTTCCTCACCCTTGCAGCATCTTCCCACTGACCCAAGTCCTCATACATCTTAGCTAGAAGTATATACCGGCCTGCATTTTCTGGGTCAAGAATAAACAGCCTTTGGGCAACCTCCGCAGCGAGCACTATGTTATTGTGTATTCTACAAGCACCAAGCAAGGCTCCGTAGACATCTTTACCTGCCTTCACAGGCATGGTTCTGACAAACTCAACTGACTCATCAAGCTTCCCTGCTCGTCCCAAAAGATCCACAATACAAGCATAATGTTCGTCACTCTTCTGAACTCCATAATCATCCATCTTCTCAAACAGTGTCCAACCCTCATCTAGTAATCCTCCATGGCTACATGCCGATAGTATACAAACAAAGCTAATTCCATCAGGGCATATACCACTCTCTAGCATTTGTGAGAACATTTCAAGTGCGTCGTTCACTTGCCCATGCATTCCATAGCACCTTATCATCACATTCCAAACAATAACATTTCTCTCTGGCACCCTGTTAAAGAGGTCCCGTGCAGTGTCTAAACGGCCACAGTTTGCATACATTGCAATAAGACCGCTCCCCAAAGCAGCACAAACTTGCATCCCGGACTTGATAACATAACCGTGAATCCACATTCCTTCTTGGATGGCTGCTTCTTGACCACAAGCAGGAAGAACCACAACAAGGGTGGCATGATCAGGGGCTACATCCATTCGCAACATCTGGTGAAAAAGCATAAGAGACTCGTATCCACGTTGATTTTGAGCGTAGCCTGAAATCATGGAATTCCAAGTCACAACATCTCTGCTTGGCATTTCATCAAACACCTTCCGTGCAAGCTCAAGTTTGCTGCATTTGGCGTATAACGCTATGAGGGCATTAGCTACAAACACATCCGAATCCAACCCAATTTTCACGGTGTTAACATGGATGGTTTGCCCGTTCGTTTCGTCCCCCACTGCCGCACAGGCTTTGAGCAAGAAAGGATACGTATATCGATTTGCACGCACATCACTATATCTCATCTCATTATAAGCACAAAGAGCTTGCGAGAAAGGACCAGAATGCGCGTACCCACGAATCAAAACATTCCACAGAAAAACATCTCTTTCACGGACAGAATCGAAGACTTTTGTAGCCTCTTCCGTGCTAGAAGGACTCTGATTAGCATACTGGCTTACGATATTTGCTGCGAGAAACTGGTTTTGCTCGTAACCACTGGTGATGATCTGGGCATGCACTTGTTTAAGGTTTCGAATGCTAGAGCAACGTTGCAGAAGCCCAGTGTAGTCGTAGGAGTCTCTGCGTGGCTTTAGCTCTCTCCTAGTTCCGCTGATATATCTGATCGAAGCAAATGATTGTAATCTCCTTGAAGAAGCTAGTGCTTCAATATGACCTACGCTACGCATTGCCGACGCCACTCCATCAGTGCTTGAGGCTCTGCAATATTTTCTTCCAAATTTAATGCAAATAAAATGAAAAAAGTGATCTGCTTATTGTTAGGTAGATTTCACTTGTTATATATACTGCTGTGCTTGTATATTAAAAATAATTTAAAAATATCTTTACTAAAATCAAATTATATATGATGTGTTTTAGTATACTAAAATAACTAAAATTAAAATAAAACTTAAATCTTAAAAGAACTGATTAAAAAAATTGTTTAAAAGTCTTAAATGTAGGATATACACCTCATAGTTTTTTATTTAATTGCTTCACCCACAATTTTTTCTTCAAAAAATTTTAAAATACTTTTATCCTTTTCTCTTTTTGAATTTTAAAAATAAAAATGAAAATGAAATCTAGAGATGGGTTTCTTTTTTATTTTTTTAATAAGAAAAAAGATGGGAATATTTTAAATATTTTGGCAAAAAGAAAGTGGATGACCAAATAAAAAAGATGGGTGTGATTAGCCTCACTCAAAATAAACCTGGCATGTAACACCCCCAGCTCCCGTTCTTTCTCTATAACATACGTCGTAGGTGACGTGGTGGTCTCGTGGCTTGAGACACCATTTTTTTTCTGAGTGCAGTCAGTTATGCTTTCTATCTGAGAACTGGGGATATTACTTTTTCTTTTCTTCATTTATCCGTTAGTTTTAACAGTTCATATTTAGGAAATAAATTTTAAATACAATACATCTGAAAACATCACTTCATTAACAGAGTTATGAATAATTATGTGGGCTCTACAAATATCTTTTGAAAATACAAATATTACTGACATTTGACATAATCAAACCCTACAATACATATCATTTTCTACTATCCAGTACACTGTAATTAATTTACATTGGTCTGCTGAAGC
>JAJIYU010012210.1:0-14695 GCA_030144865.1 Tinospora cordifolia | reverse complement strand
ACTTTCAAATAACTACAAAATGTTTTAAAATTAAATAACTACATTGTTAATTACTAATTGCAAAAAATAATAATAATTTTTTTAATTTATGATCATGGAAATTATTGATTGCACTGAATTAATACATAAACATTTTAATTTGGTACTTTTTCTAAGGTACTTTAGAGGTATTTGTCACTTAAAATGACATTTTATATTTACCATCATTAATAACTACTAAACTACAACAAATTTAGTAAGACGATTTTACGAAGTGGATCCCATAAATATCACTATATATGCATGATATTTGTTTATTGTTCTTATACATGTTTCCTTGTTATCAAGTTAATTTTTTCTTGTTCAAGTGTGTTTTTGTCCATTTTAGTTCAAAATGGTTGTTAATTTGTTGAGATGTGAGGGTTTGAATGAATAATGAAAATCATAATATTAGCATGTGAGTTTTGATTTTAGCAATGAACATATTTAATTTATGCTAAGCTTTTATGTGGTTGTGGGCTATGATTTGAGAATGTGCATTGATTTGCTTTTATGTGGTTTATTTGGTTTTGAAATCTTGCTCTGTCTGTTTTAGTTATTGCCATGCAAAGAAAATTCATTGCATTATTGAGAATGTGATTATAACAACTAGAGTTGTTACTAGTTTGGGAGTTATCTTTATGTTTTAGCTTGGAAAAACCCTTTTAAATAGTCAATTGAAGGCCCTTAAATAATATAAGCCAAATATGGCTAAGGTTTCAAATTTTGCTTTTTATTGTATTGTCATTATTTTTTTATTTCTGTCATTTGTAACATTGTTTCATCTTTGGCAAACTCATGCATGTGTTTCACGATCTGGCTTCCTTTGATAGAGGGCTTAAAATATTGTACCTATGTTTAGTTTGTGTATCTTATGAGGAAAGGGTGTGGTAGATAGAAGAATAACTACTTTTCAGGTTTTAAGTACTATAAAATTTGACAGGGGTTCTTTTAAGGAGGAGGAAGAATAAATGGTCTAGATTCAGATACACATTCTTGAAGAATAGACCTACAACTCTCCTTGATATGCTCATCCAATCCCCTTTTCCATACTTCTGTAGTCTAAATAAAGAAAGCCTATCACAAAGAGAAATAGAACAACATATATCTCACACATATTGCAACTGTTTCTGCTGATAAAATTCTCATGATCAAGAATCAAAATTTTGCTAGATTTTCCAATATTTATGATATTGAGAACTAGATAGATAGAAATATTATTTTTGTTGGCTAATTCTTAGGATTTTAGAATCTAGTTTTGGAGTGCAAATTTCTGCTATATGTCCACTATCATGAGCTTGGCTAGGAGGGCCCTAATGCTTAAGCTCCATTTTTTTGAGATATGTTTATGCTTTTTTTTTTAAAATGTTGTACTTGTACAAAATTTTCTTTTTCAATATAATTTTCTCTTAAGAAAAGTAGGGCAGAACCTCTCTTGGGCTAGAAGAGTGAGCCCAAGTAAGTTGCTTCTAAGCTTTTCCAAAGAAGTTCCTTTGTAGTGCATCTTCTTTTCTTATATATATATAGCACCAAGTAAAGAAAGAAGGATGTTTTCCATCTAAACCTTCCTATATCACAAACAGTTTCTTCAGTGATAGTGGTCTTGGCTTGTTGGCATGTTCCTGAGGCTTGTTGCTAGATCTCTTTTTATGCACACTTATGTGTGTACCTTTTTTATATTTATCAAATGTTAAATTGATCTCTCAAGTTCATAAAAATGTTCTTGTGTGAATGCTTCATCTTTGAATAAAGACTATAAATGTTACTACATCCATATATCATCAATGAAAGCTCTCATCCTATTAGAAGCTTAACAAGTACTACATGTTTATCTTCTTCTATTCATATGTCTTCAACATCTAGTATGTCTGCCTTTGAGTCTTGGCATTACTAACTTGGCCATCCAACTGAATCTATTGTAAAAATGGTTGTTATATCAAGATGCCTTATCCATTAATGTTAATAAATTTGGTGATATTTATTTCTTTGCATATCTTCTTCTCTTGGTAAGATCCAGAGGCTTCCATTCTCGCACACTAAGATAGTTCAGATAACAACCCCTTTGCTCATACTTACTAATTTATATATGGGGTCCTTCTCCTCTAACATTTGCTAGTTGTTTTACCTACTTATATGGTTGCATTTGAGGAGATGAAAAAGAGAGAGAGAGAGAGAGAGAGAGAGAGAGAGAGAGAGAGAGAAGAAGAAGAAGAAGAAGAAGAAGAAGAAGAAGTTATTGAGTTAGTTGCATCAATGGCTTTATCTCTTAGATCTATTGTTTAATTAACAATATATTTTGGTAGCTTATCCTTTATGTATTAATTTCCTTTGCATTAATTGAGCGTGCATTGATTCTTAGCTTTAGCATCATGTATCTCTCAATTCTTTACTTTCTTCAATGTGTAACTAAGCTCCTGCAAGTATTAAAATCTGTTCGATTCTATTCAAGCTCAAAATTTCTAGCTCTTTGTTTTTATAGGTTTTGCACCCCATAGTCAAGTGGCATCAAAGATTGATGATGAATTCAGATTTTCTATTCAAATTAAGAAGTTTTAGCTCCAACAACTAATATTGCTTTAAGAGGGAAAACTTCTCTTTAGCCAAATAGGACATCAGCCTTTGACAAAGAGATTAAGCTATTTTGGTAAGTATAAACCTCTTATTGATGACTTTTTTTTCCTTCCTTTCTTATTTATTTTTATTTATATAAAATAGTGATCTATTTATTCTAAGAAATACTTGTAAAATTTATATTCCTTAAATTTTCTTAGGTTTATTTTGGTTGTTAGTGATTGAGTAGGACCAAAATCATCTTTCTTTTGCTTTTTTTTTTTCATATAATCCTTAGCCTCTCCAAATAAATTATACATTATAGTAATTTTTTTGTGTATATTAAAACTTTTCATGTGACTTCAAAAGTCCATTTCAGTATTCTTGTTTATGTTCTTTGTTTCTTCTTCTTCTTCTTCTTCTTCTTCTTCTTCTTCTTCTTCTTCTTCTTTTTTCCTTCTCAATTAAAAAACCTGAACATTCGTAATTGACACATAAACATGTAAGTTTGGTTGTGGATTGATATATCAAGATTATTTCCTCATGACTCATGGGTTGTCAAGATTAGTTAATGCCAATCAGTCTTTTTTTTAATAACTATCAAAGATTTATAGGTGTTGAAATGTATTTCAATTAGTCCCTTTTTTCAATAAAGAAACACCAATAATATAGTAGATTAGCTTCACTAAAATGTTCTGAGAGTTTTCAACTCTCTATCTGTATGCATAACAGTTTCTTGAAACTTTACTCTTGAAACTAAATTACCAACTATAACCATGTACCTTGAACTTTTTGAAACATTCCCATCCATTGGTTTGCATCTATTTGCTGATTCATTTGAAGTTGATGTCAAGTTGCTTGGCTTAAGAAATAGAACTACTAGAATTATAGTATGAATGTGATTGGTCGAAGAATTGCTATATAATTTATTGTACTATTGAAGTTACTTCCTAGCCAAAGTTGAGGGTTTCTTTGGGATATAAACTTTCTAACTCACTGTACCAATTCGCCTTCCCGCATCACATACATTGTTTTTTATTTGAATTGTGAACTGCCTTTAGCTGTAATGTCAGACTCTTTTGAGTTGTGTTTTCTAGTCATATGGGCAACACATGAATAAGCCTTAGATGCAATAGATTTGAGGGCTTCATTAATTTCTTTACTGATAGCATTATTGCCACATTTGGGAGCAAGAACAATTTTATTTACTATTTTTTTAGTTTCCAACAATTTAGAACCAGGAGAGTCATGTGATGGGTGGTCTATTTGCTTTAGATTTGAGTGATCATCAAAAGGCTCTATTGCAAAGGTTGGGTTATATAATCTAGATTTGTTTTCAATATTGACAATTGTATTCTTGTTCACTTTCAGGGCTTTATTAGCATCCATTTTCATTAGAAATTTGGCCATCATGTTGTGAATAGTTTGAAGACCTTTTACCCAATGAGGGTTCACTAACATTCCCAGTGTTTGTGTCTGCAGCTTGTATCTGTTTGACAACTGTTCTACTAGTTTGCTTATTGAGCACAATTTCAACCTTTGAAATAGATGACTGATTAGGTGCATTTGCAAAAAAAATCACTTCATCACAGACAACCACATTCCATCATTATTATCATGTATGTATTTTTAGACAATTTTAGGTACTTTCTTTTGGACTTCTTATTAGATTTCTCTTCAAATTTTTTTAAATCACTTTGGTTTTTTGTTTATGTTAGATAAATGCTTATTTAGAGACTTTTTAGTCCATGAATCAATTTAAATAGTGATTTATGCAATATTGATTTATAATCTTTTATTGATGGAATAACAAGTAGGTAGATAAGTTGGCAAGAATAATAAATGTTATATTAAAATCTTTTGTTCATTGTATGTCATTGCTTTTGCATTTAGATTAATATATATTTTGTATTAGTGCCTAATAAGTAATTATTTTCATATGATGGAATTAGAAACAAATTTGATAATATACCCATGCGTTATTATATGAATACGTTTGGAGCCATTGTTCTAATGTATCTTTTTTCAAACAAATCAAGGTGAGTTTGTCATTCTAAAGTATTATTGGTCTAGCACATTTAATATTTTGTGGTTGAGATTTGAGCTTGGATTTTTATCTTAATGCAAAATAACTTTGTTATGCTTGTCTTTTTTTTTTTTTTTTTTTTGGTTATTCTAGATTATATTTTTGTGAGAGATTTTGGATTTGCAAGATGTTGAAATGGGGTGATTGGTACTACAATGGAGACAGAGACCAAAAAATGATTCAATTGTTCACTCTAAATGTAGATAAACTTGACTTGACGACAAACGTTCAATTGAGGAAAACCTTCAATTTCATTATAAATGGTAGCTAATGTGTTAGAAAACCTTCAATTTTATTACCTTTTGAAAATCTTATTGATATAAGTTTTATGTTCTTAATATGATCTTGTAAAAAAGGCAATGTGTAAGTACTTTCTTAATTATTAATGAATGTTTATCTTTTATATGAATTATGAATTTATGTTTTTGTAATGGACAAAATATAAAAAATATTTTTTAATATTTTCAACTACAAGAAAAATGACAAGACATTCAACAATATTATTTAGTTGTTGTTAAAGAATATTTACTATAAATTACATTTTATAGTTAAATATATATTTTAGCAATAAAAAATACTTCATAGAAAAATATAATATTTTATATAAAACAAAAAACTTTGAAGTTAAATATACAATTTAGCAATAAAAAATTTGTAGACAAATGTGGGCTTTTATCTATAAGTCTCATTTCATAGTTAAATTTATGTTTTAGCTATAAAAAATTTCGTTGACAAATGTAATTTTTTACTACAAATCTCATTTTATAGCTAATTTTTGTTTTTAGCAATGAAAATAATTTATAGATAAAGATAACTATTAACTACAAAAATAAAAAATCATAGCTAATATTGTTTAGCAATGACTTCAAAAATCGTTGCCAAATCTACTTGTTTGTGATAAAAATTATTTTTGTAGCTAATTATATTTCATAGCTAAAACTCACATTCTGCTATGATATTATTATTATTTTTTTTTTTGCAAAAGTTAGCGATGATACATTTTTTTCATTGCTACATACAATCAACGATGAACGTTTAGCGATGACTTTGCAATGACAAATTTTTATTGCTAATTACATTTGGCAATAAAAATGTGATATTTAGCAATGAAAATTGTTATAGCTAAAAGTGTTCCTTGTTGTAGTGATATGTATTGACAATGCTGCAAGTATACAGGATCGCACTAGTAATAACTAGTGAGTCTAGATATCATCCTTCAGGAATGAAATTTACTTAAGTATTTCAAATCTCAATTTAATGTTAGCTTTCATTTTATCAAGACTCTGATTAAGGTTGAATTGTTAATTTCTAAATAAGAACTTAAACTATCAAAAGCAGTAAAAATGTATTTTTAAAAACTATGTGAAAAAGCTATTTAGGATAGTAAACTTTGTTGTATGTCTTGTGATTCTTAATTCAATTCATGAAATTCCTACATTATAAGTTTTAGCACCTGTAATTGAAGTCCTCTCCTGAGGTACCTCAGTTTCTATTAGTATTATCTCCTAATACCCTCTTTCAAGGCACTTAATCAACAAACTAACGCTATGTAATTGGCAATCTTGTGCAACCCCCTAAATAATTGACAACCCTCTGGTCAGTCAGCTAATCTAGGTCTATACTATGATAATCTACCATTAAACCTCTCTTCTGAGTTAGTTTAATGATTTGAACTCATAATGTTCATGGCCAATAAACATCAAGCATTAAGCACACACAATATAGAATAATGCATTTAAATCAATTACTTCAATAAGAAATCTCAGGTTCATACATTAGATATTTACATCCTAGACATTTAAAACTAACTAGCTTGACATTGAATTAAATGAAAACATCAAAAAAGAATGAATAAAGATAGACATACTCAAAGCTTAATCTCTAAATCTTCAATCCCTTCTTAAACCTCTTGTTTTTCTCTTCTTGAGCTATCGCAATCAGGATTTTTCGAATAAGGTAAGTTTAGACTCTAATCCTCTTTTCTATTTATAGGTCCACACTAAAAAAGCCCTAAAAATATGAGAAACCCGGTAATTAATTGTGTTATCGTGGTCAGCATCATCCTTCAATAAAAATACAGATCTCCACCATTCTGTGGACCACAGTTAGTCTATTTCACGTTCTGATCACATTCTGGTTATCGTGGTCACTGGACCACCGACCGTGGTGACCAATGAGTTGCTTCTTTTCTTTATCTTCCTTCAGTTACCTCGGTCATCGGTTATCCTACCACGGTAATTTGTTACTTTCCTTTAGATTTTTCCTTTTCTTTACCTCTACATGTTGTAATTCTCTCTTGGCTTCATCCTGAACCTGCACCACACTAAAAATCCTTCCTCGGACACCATATTTTCATGGAAATGTTGTAAAACATGAAAACAAGGTTAAAATGCAATGAAACATGCAATTCCTAATCTGAATGCTCATGCCACTAATTATGCACAAATGTGTCTAATTTTTCTTAAATTCTTATAAAATGAAATAAATCACTTATACTAATGTCAATCTATTATGCAACTAACAAATACCTCCAAAGTTAAACTATTTTTCATCCCGGAACAATGACTCTAATCTAAAGTGACATACCATGCCATATAAAAGTAAATTCATTTTCACTCATCATTGTAACCTCAATATTCCATTCCTGCAGTTTATGAATCATTAACACGTCCCTAAGGTCATTTAGGTTGTCTAAGTTTTTAGGTCATCTTCCATTCTTCCTTAGCTTCTCTCTCTCATCTATCAGTATCTCAATCCTCCTAAACTTCTTAGGTGATTTATAGACGTCATTCCACTCATAAAAATCCATTCGTAATACTTAAGTATACAAACCCTCTCAATTCCCTCCTCTATCTATCTTTTACTTAGTTCAGATTATAGTAGGGATCAGAGGTTTTGTCCTCTAGGTTGTAACGTGGCCTGGCTCAAGGTGCAAATATAGTAAGAATTTCATTCTGACTCGAGTGTACACTCATAGCAATAATAACAACCTCTTTTGTTTGATTTTCTTCAATATAGCTTGATCATTTTTGTTCAATCCCTTGTTTTCTTTTTCCATACTCACAATGTTGTCTTATAGCTCCCCTAAACTTATTTCATCCCATGCACTCCAAATTGTACCCACATGTACACTCATATAAAAGTAGAAAGTTCAATTATCATTGACAATATTGAAATAACAAATAAATATAACTCTTTTTTTCTTTTTTATTATTTTCTTCTATATATATATATTACTAAACAAAATAAAAATTGAATAGGCAGTATTATAACCATGAGTACACACAAATAGGTTCAACTCAGATATTCATAAAAAGGATAAAGTGTGTCTATATATAATGTCTAGGTTTATAATAAGAAAACAAGCTATAAGACTCAAAATTAGCCGCAAAGGATTATAAATGGTGGGACCGGCCTTTAGGTTATGACTCAAACAAAGATAACCTATCATTTTCCTCCTATAATCATTCCTAAGCAGTGTTCAAGATACATTTGATTATTTCAAGAGTCTGTGGAAAATTTTCTCCGTTTGTGGTTTAGTTTCCACTCCTCACTTTCTTCAACTTTGGATTCTCAATCTACCTATGACTATAGGGTTTTGTCAAAGTCAAATTTTAGACAAACCAAGCACACAAACTATTTAAAAGTACCCTAGTTCTTTGTCTTATCACACTAGAGAAATTTTCAATTTCATGGGTCACCTAGTGAAAATTTTCAAAAAAATATGGCTATGGCATGGATGATCTAGCCCAAGTGACTCATATTATATCTTCCTAACATGCTTCTAAATTATACAGAGCAAAGCACTTAGAAGGAAAAGTAAATATGAAACTGAAAGAAACTAACAACTAAACTTGATGTGTCGAAGTGGTTAGCACCCCTAAACTTGAATAGTGCTAATCCTCAAGAGCACATTGATTCTCATAATTGGAAGAGTACACATCAAGAACATGCATTCAAAAGTAGAGAAGTTAGTCTAGAGATCACACAGATTCTAAGCATATGCATTAATGATAGAGAAAGTCAACGCATCAAAAATAATTATACAGTGTCTACAAAAGTAAAGTTGAAAGAAAACTAGAAAAAAAATAAAAATAAAAAGTTGTAATACCTCGAAAGTCTATGAGACGTCCACGTCGCTAATGAACAGGGAAAGTGGAATAACAAACTCAATGAAAGAATCAAAACGGCCAAAATACCCGAAAACCATGTGTCATAAGTATAAATAAGTGTAAGAGTGATGCCAATCCGAGAAACACAAGAAATGGGGAAGAAAAGCACCGAATAGCAAAGATTTCATTCTGGTGACCGCGGTCGTCTTATAGTAACCGCGGTTAGTGCAGGATAAACCCAGAAAAGAAGGAAAGAACACCACTCTGGTGACCGCGGTTGGTCATATAGTGACCGCGGTCATCGCCATAGAAACCCAGAAATGAACAGGAGAAATTCATCTGGTGACCGCGGTCCGTGAAATGGTGACCGCGGTCATCATACGGAAAACCCAAAAATAAATGATGCACGACATTCTGCCTACCGCGATAATCACACTGTGACCGCGGTCATTGCACAGTGACCGCGGTCATGCTACAGTGACCACGGTCATTCGTCGAATTCTATATAAAGAAACGTACACAGAAAACCTCAGATCTAGAAAATTTTCGCCGCAACTCACTCATTTCTCCCTCTAGCTCTCTTCTAACTTGTTTTGCTTCGTTTTTGAGTGTTCTATTGGGTTCTAAGGGTGGTTTGAGCTCCTTCAAACCATTATCTACCGTCTTTAAGCTCAAATCCATCGAGAACAACATCAACAAGGTGGATTTGAGTTGAAGCAAGCTTGGAAAAAGGGCTTGTGCTAAGGTAAATCTTGAAAACCCTCTGAGATATCATTTTCCTTAGCTTTCAAAAACGTTTTTCTCAAATGTTGTATATTTTGCTTGATTTGATGTGTGTTTTAAACTAAATGACCAAACATTGAGGGCCAAGTACATGTCGCCGACCCCGGCGACCGGGGCAATGCTTCGCATTGTCGCGGTAATGCGACATGCACTAGTTTCCCTTGTACTGATTTTGTACTGATTTTGGTGCAATTGAAACGCATGTGCCAATAACACAAAGCTTAGGGTTTTTATGTTGTACCGAGGATACCTTAGACTTACACATGTACATTGTTTAAAAACCTATAGATTGAAAATCTGAGGCGTGCACGGCGAGGAACAAGGCACAAACTTGAGGAGTACAAATGTGGGTGTGATTTTCTTACTCCCTAGCCTTATCCAAATTTTGAATACTTAACATGATGTTTGTTAGCTTAAGATATGATTAGAAGCATGCTAGGACTTGCTTGATTGATCTTGGTTGGAGTTGTTTTGGTGTATGCCCTTGATACATGATTGCTTGTGCCATAACATGCTAGATAGAGATTCCTATGAGATGAATTCCATGAATGGTTGATAGCATCTATTTTGATTTACTTGAAATGATTCATTGATGATTGAATATAACTTGGAATGACACGTATGATTAAAGAACATTAAATTAAGATTAATGAATCCACGTACCAGCACGGTGACCAGCCTTAGGGTGTCATCGTGGGTGTCCCTACCCGAGCTGACTGCGACAGCTGATAGTGTCTTCGGACGGAGAGTCACTGCGGACTTCCATCCTTGGACTGTGGTCCCGAAGGTAACTGGCCCTCGGGCGTTACCCCGGATTCGCTCCCGGACCACACAGGGGATACCGAGGGTCATAGACTCTTTCGGTCTTAGATGATAACAAACCAAGAAATTGTGTGAAACGCCTAATGTAATGAAAGCAATTGCATGTTTTGTATTCTGGTTTGTATAATGCTAGCGATGTATAAGGATGATCCACTGGGCTCTTGAGCTCACCCCATTTTTCCATTACAGGTGATCATTGACACCGCAGGAGTAGGTCAGCACACGGGCTGTCTTTTTGGGTAGTAACCTCTCGGGGAGGTTGTTACAATTTTTGTTCAGTTTTATTTGAATTTGCCTTCGTACCATTCTGTTGTAAATAATGTTTTAGAGTTTATAGTGAACTGGGCATGTGCCCTTCTTTTATTTTAAACCACTTCACATGTAAGTTATATATTTTGGAACTTAAGCCCCTTGGGCAATGTTTTATTTTCATTCCATATTTTGAAAATGGATTTGAAATGTTATTCCGCTGCAAGTGTTTCATTTGGCCAAATGTGAAATCACTATGGATTTATGAATGAACTGATTTTCCGCTGCATATATTTTTAATGAATTTCACGTCTTCTGAACGAAACCATTATTTTGATGGCCATTGTATATTTTTAACTGTTCACATCATAGCCTACTTGATAGATAGGTATGAAACTTGAGACTGAAACTGAGAAAGAAAGGAAACCGAACCACGTGGCCTCCGGCTCTCGGTGCACGAACGGGTGATCTGGCGTCACCCGCGGAACTAACGAACGGGCGCGCGCCGTCTCCGCGCGCGGCCCAAGCGACGGACGGTCGCAACAGACACAGAGATGGTTAACTGGGAGTCGGGGTATCACAAAAGTCCTCTCTAAGGACTTCAGCCTTTGTGATGTAGTGGTTCCCATCTGCTCCATCATCATAATCATCATCTTCATCGTCAACAACTGGTGGAGTCAGAAGGGCTGGAGGCGCACTGCATGTCATAGACATGTAGGGCATGAAACAGGTAAGAAGAGGATTAGTCTATGCCATGGTTGGATTAGTGTGATGTAACCACTAAGTGATGTAGGCCAGCCAATGCATAACAGCGTGAGGATCAGAAGGGGGTATGCCTGATGATGATGGCTCGATAGCAGTCGAAGAAGAAGGTGGCGTGCCAATGGAAGGAACAGGATCTACTGTAGTGCTAATGTGATCAGTTGGGGGCTGTGGAGACTTTACAGAGGCCTTGCGCCTCTTAGCAGGTGTAGAAGTGAGCATCTTCACAGCTATGTGATCTTTCATCTTCAGCAAGGGCTCACTCCACTCCCAAACTACCCCAGCTCGTCTACACAGTTCTGTAATGAGGGTAGGATGGGGTAGTCCTGTGTTGGTCTTGTCAATAGCAGATCGAATGAAACTGGAGATGATAACCCCTATATTGATTGGGAGCTCCTTCATAATGCAGTTTACCAACATTGCCCTCTCTACTGTTACCCTATTAATGGCCAAAGATGGAAGAAGGTTAGCACAAACAAGATAAAGCCAAACCTTGGCAGGTATCTGAAACATGGTCTTCACGAGGTTGACGGGCCTGTTAGTGTAACAAATTCATGAAGCATCGTCAACACATAGGCTCCTTAGTTCATCATCCTGATCAAAACGTGGTAGTAGAGTGTAGTACTCATCCGGAGAATCTGCAAGAAGACCATAATCTTTATTGATAGCAGCTGAACTAAATTGGACTCACTTCCTATGGACCCAAACTGCAGTGCCCTCTTTGTCAGCTGCATTCGCGTAGAATTTTTGCACCAATGGAATGACAGTCGTGGATGGTGCCTAAATTAGTCGTTCCCAATGGCAAGCAACGACTACAGTATCAATGCCAATATCACACTCCTCTTGCATCAAGATGATACCACGCTTTGGGATGAGATAGCGATTAGATCTAATGAGGTTGAACCGCTGTTTAGCTCTAGTAGTTCAGAATCGTATCCTACCTACAGGAGGTGGAGGCGGTGCTCGTTGTTTCCCCTTAGATGTGCGGTGTTTCATTCGAGGAGGCCTACAGAAATAGAATTAGTAGGCAAGGAAACTTCAATCCATATAAAAGAATATGAACATTGAACTATAACAGAACAAATGTCGCATATCCTTAGAAGACTGGTTACTTAAAATGATTGTTGACAAATCAAAGTGTTGTAGTAGACTAGTCCTAAAATACTAACCACAGCAGGTGTTGCAGATACCCCATCTAAAAAAACCAATAGCCAAAACATTGCAAACGAATCATGAATACTCAATCCATCCAATTATCAAAAAATCGTAGTATTTAACTAATTCAAATAAGGGGAACAACAGTTGAAATTTAGCTTCTATAATGAGTTTGCGAGTTCCTTACTTCCAAAATTTTTAGCAATCATTCATAAATGTTATGAATGAAGAAGAATTTGAAAAGCTTTGAGAAAAAAAGAATTTCAAGCATGAACAACGAAATCTAAATCCTAAAATAGTCCTAAATATGCGATTGAAACAAGGAAATGATGGAAAATCAAGAAAAAACACTTACATTTGCGCTGAGAGAGGAAAGAACACGCTTAGATTCACAGGAGAAACAAAACGTCACAGAGAAAACTCAAAAAATTTCGGAGCAGAATGTAGAAAATGACCGTGATCTGTCTTTAAAAAGACGTAATTACCGCGGTCTGTGCTTTAATGATTGTGGTAATTACGTGAATCATTGAATTTTAAACTTTGGATTTTCTGCAGACTGCAGTCTATAGAGTTGTATAGCACTATGGATCGTGTCACATGTGATGCCCCAAAAATGGTCATTTTGGTTATCATGGTATACATAAATATACACTTTTGTTGACTGCAGTAATTGCACATGTGCCTCAAGGGTGTCTTCTGGTGACTGCGATACACAAAATATATAACATTCTATAGACAATAGTACACAAAATATGGCATCTTGTGGACCGCGATAGGCAGAAGCAAAATTTGAATTTTTCTTTCCCCCTTTTTTACTAAGTCCTAAGCCTTATGATACTTAGAACTTATGAAATCAAATTTTTTTAACATATACATGCATCGTAGAAAAATAAAAAAAATAGAAACGATATGAACGCAACAAAATAGAAATCAGTATTGGGTTGCCTCCCACTCAACGCTATGTTTAACATCGTTAGCTTGACGAGGATACAACGTGTTAGTCTTAAAGTTCTACTAGCTCCACCATTTGTTTTGGTCCTCCATAAAAAATTTTCAATCTCTGACCATTCACTTTGAGTTTATGGCCATCTAGCAAGCTTTGAACCTCCACTGCGCCATATGGGAACACTTGTGTAACAAGGAAGGGTCCTAACCAACAAGACTTGAGTTTTCCAAGAAACAATCGGAGTCGAGAATTGAACAATAGCACTTATTGACCAGGTTTGAAATCCTTCTTCTCAATGAGCTTGTCATGCAACCTCTTTGTCCTTTCTCTGTAGATAGTGTTATTCTCGAAAGCATCATGGCGGAACTCCTTAATTTCTACAAGTTGAAGTAGACGGTTCTCCCCACAAGCCTTTGCATTGAAACTCAACTTCTTTATTGCCCAGTAAGCCCTATGCTCTAATTCACAAGGCAGGTGCATGACTTTCCATACAACAACTGATGGATATATGCCAATGGGAGTCCTAAAGGCTATCTGATATGCCCATAGTGCATCATCCAATTTCAAAACCCAACCCTACGGTTTGTCCCAATTGTCTTTTGTAATATTGCCTTGATCTCTAGGTTAGACACTTCAGCTTGCCCATTCGTCTGCAGATGATAAGGCAAGGCAACCTTGTGTCGCACTCTGTATTTGGTGAAAAGGTTGTTGAAGATTTTATTGCAGAAATGTGTACCTTCATCACTCAAAATTGCTCTAGGTGTGCCAAAACAAGAAAATATTTTGCAAGAGAGAAACTTCAACACAACTCTGGCGTCATTCTTGGATGTGGTCACTGCTTCAACCCATTTAGAAACATAATCAACAACAAGCAGTATATATTGTTTTCCATCTGATGGTGGGAAGGGTCCCATGAAGTCTATGCCCCATACATCAAATGATTCGACTTCTACAAAAGAGGTAAGAGGCATCTCATTTTCCTTAAGATGTTTCCCTATTTCTAGCACACTTCACATGTCTTCACAAATTGATAGGCATCCTTCAGCATACTCGACCAATAAAATTCGCTTTCAAGAACACACCTCGCTATACGTTGATGGTTGTAATGACCACTATAGGGTGAAGCAAGGCAGTCATGAAGGACCTTGTTAAATTTCGCTTCTGGAATGCAACGGCGAATCACTTTATCAGTGCACCTCCGGTAGAGAAACG
>JAJIYU010012209.1:0-14717 GCA_030144865.1 Tinospora cordifolia | reverse complement strand
GAATTAAAAACTATTTTTCGGATTTAATTCGGATTTATTTCGGTATTTTTCGTAATTATCGTAAATTAAAATTCGAAATTAATCAGAACATTTGATCAACACCGTTGGATTGCCCACGAGATGCAGATCGCGACCAGATCGGGCGGATAAATCGTAGACCATCAGATCTTCCTCGAGACACGTATTAATATTCGTTCGGAACCGTTGGATTATTCTCGGATCAAGCAAAAGAATAGGATTCTTGATCTCAGCCGTTGATGATCCTCGATCGGAGTGTTCGTTCGCGATTCGATTTTGGCGGGTGAGATCTGGACCGTTGATGATCCTCGAGCGCGTCAACAATCGCGATCAGCCCAACACGAATTCCATCTGCACCGTCCGATTTGCCTCAATCGATGTACTCGTTCGCGATCAACCCAGCGCGCCTCAATCCAGACCGTCGATGATCCTCGATCACCGTGCGCACTCCGATTTCGTGATCATCGATCTTCGTTCTGGTCGCACGATTGTCCTCGAATAACGCATTGTCAATCTCTGGCCGTTCGATCGAATTGATCTGGTGCTCCCTGGCCTATGTGAGTTCCTGATCTTGGCCGTTGGATGGTGATATCTGATTCAGATCAACGGTTTACATCATTTTGAGTTTATTTTTCTGATTTTTCCGCCAAATTCCTTGTTTTCTCTTCGGATTTTCGTCAAATCTCGATCCAAATCGACTTCTAATCCATTTTTCATCAAATTTGCACATATTCTTGTGTTTTTGACCATGATATCACATTTTGTGCATTTAAAATCATATATTTTTTTCTAAAATCCCTTAAATTGATTTTTGATCCTTACTTGGATAACTAGGACATGCCAAATTTCTCATTCATCAATTCTGTGTAATATTCTAAGTAAAAATTCAAATTTCTATAAAATTTCTGAGATGTTACAACAACATAATAAGGTGTCAGGTGGGAAGAAGGAATAGGCACCACTCGGCTCAAAGGTTGATGAGCATCATCAGCCCTGCCATTGGGAGACGTAGATGTGTTAGCATAAGCAATTTAAGAGTTAAAATCCAATGCAGTGACATCTACAAACACTAGGTTTTGATCAACTGATTTTAATATCATGGTGACTAAAAAACATGGTGACCAAAAAATCCAATGCAGTGACTGAAAAACATGGTGAAAGACAGTACTTACATTTGTAGATCTTCCCCATTTGAATCAGTTCCTTCAAAATCTCTTCCCTTGCCATCAGCATATCTATTGGTTATTTGCATCATATTTTTCTCCTATTTTAGTTTCTAACCTTCAACTCTTTCTTTCTAGTCAACATTTCCAAGTCCATAAGAGTTTCAATCTTTTGAAGGATTTGCAATTCTCACCGGTACTGTTATCACACCATAGAAGAGATAAAGAGAAGATATTAAATAACAAAGTAATCAAAGGAAGGATGCTAAAATTTCTATATTAGCATAGAATTTTTATGGTACTTGGTGTGCTAGGATCAATACAAGGGAGAAAGTGAACACGCTTCTTAGAACCTAAAGGACCTGAACGTGTAGCGCGTATAGATTGATTATCAGGTGTTGCATCATCTATTTCTCTAGATACCTAAAAATTCAGAATTCTTAGTAAGTAAAATAATGAAATTGTAGTTACTATCAACATGTTCACTTTGTTGACAGTCAACTAAATATTTGAAATTTCATGAACCAATGAACAATTTCATCAATTTTATACAACCCAGACCAGAAGTTGGACAACAATTTGTTTTGTCTGAGTTTGGATATAGTTGAGATTTATTTTTTTTAACTCGAACAATTGTGAGTATGGAAGTTGGAAAAGGTCATTAAGACAATGAAATCGGAGAGCAGACACCACTTTTTTGGCATGCTCAAATGAAAAGATGTTCTTTTGCATAAAATAGAAATAATTCCTAGTGATTATAATACTTTGATTTTGACATAAGAAATCAGAAGCATCTTCTAAACAAAAATTGGAAGCATACTTGACCTTGCAATAATTGACACAATAGCAATTTATCATATCCAAGGGTAATCATATCATGTAACAAAACAAACTAATAGAAGTTAAATATAAAGAGCACCTTCATGCAAGCATTACTCTATAGATGTATGCAGAAGCACACGTGAAAGCATTCACAAGACTTACCGGTTGCCTATTGGTCAAAAGTGGAATTGGATGAGACTCATGTTGAGACGATGAAGAAAGTTCAATATCTTCCACATGCCACTGCTGCATTGCTTTTCCATTGCCACATGTGTAATTGAACTCGTTTTTTATGTCATCAACATCTTCTTCTTCAATAAGTGAAAAAGACCCGTAGCTTCAACTAAACAATATAGTGAATCACAACCAAAGACAAGAACTTTGAACAATACAACCTGAAAAATAATTCCATTATTTGAAAACCCATTTTATCTAAATTCTTTCTATTTACTAACAAGAATTGAATGATGGAAAACCAATTAAGAAGAGGAAGAACCCAATTACTCAAATGCACACATATTGTAGAGAGCAAAGTGGTGAGATAGCACTTATCTTGAACTCCACCATTTCTCTTGTTAATCTCTTGTCTAATATGCTGCTAAGATTGCAACAACAACAATGGTAGTTGGCCCATAATCCAATAAATATGTTTTTGCATCCTAGAAAACATAATAAATATTGGAAAACAAATTCATAAAAAAAACTAATTAAGAAGAGGAAGAACCCAACAACTTAAAAACACACATATTGTAGAGATCAAAGTGGTGAGATGGCACTTATCTTGAACTCCACCATTTCTGTTGTTAATCTCTTGTCTAATATGCTGCTAAGATTGCAGCCACAGCAATGGTAGTTGTAAGAACCCAAAATTTTGTCAAATAATTAAAGATAAACAAGTTTAATGAAATTAAAGTGAAATACGCAAAGTGAATCAACTTTGTGTCAACCTGGCATATCCTTTTCGACTACACGAATGTGGTAATTCCTGAGACCTCATTTTCTTAAACTTCTTGCTCTTCTCCTATAACAAAAATTTGCTTCCGAATTTAAAGAATAATTTATTTTAATATGTATTAAATTTATAATAACTTTTACCTTGAATTTTGAACTATTCTTTTTCTTAATAAAAACCTTTCAATCTTGCTCAAATTTGATGTTTGTTGGTTGCATCTTCATTAATATTTTTTCACTTTGACTTTTTTTTTATTTTGCTAACTAACCGTGATTTAGATGCCCTCCACAATCTACCATTTCACCGAAGACGTTTTTTTTTTTTTGATATTCTTCAATAAATGAGTATCTTTGCTGCAATAAGATAACATGTATAAAGAATATACAAAAGATCATTATAATAGTAATGGGCCAATAACATAAATAACTTTTACAAAAAGAACTTTATAACAAATTACCTGAACTGAGGCCCATAGAACATCTTTCATCTCATGAGAAATGTACCTCCAATCATCAATAGTTACAGGTACAATCTCTCTAACCAATGGTCCTAGAAAAGATGATAAACCAACAGAATTTTCTCCAATTGGTTGACCAAATTCATTAAACTCAACTTCAATGAGTTTCCCATTTTCTCTTGATATGGTTTTCATTTTTGTAGGACCTCGTTTTTTCTTTTGTTGTGAATTGCTAGCTTCTTCTGCCGTAGTGCTCTAAGGAAAAAATAATTTGATAAAATAACAAAGTTTTAAAGCATTAACTAATATAATACTATAACCTACAAAACCAATCTGAATAATATAATATCATAACAACAAAACATTTAATCTCTAATAGAAGGCAGTAAGTAAATTGACGTGCATAAGTAATGTGTGTATATATATATATATATATATAATTATAACCAATTCATAAGTAATGTTCAAAAATATGAACAAATTTACACTAATACACCTTTGCAATCCTGCCTCACATATCTGTCATCTACATAAGCAATACTTCTATCAAGACTTGAAACATTTAGTGTTGTAGGTGTATTGATGTCCTCACTGTCTATATCATATTCATGAAATCCTTGTGAAGGCTCTTTCAGAACAACATACCAATTAGAAGAATCATTTTCTCTAGAATAAAAAACTTTTTTGCTTGTGATGTTAAAATAAAAGGGTCTCTTCCAAGTTGATTTTGACCGTGATGTATGTTTACCAAAGTAAACCCATCTTTAACTTTAATGCCATTTGGAACACTTGCCCAATCACACTTAAATAGAGGAAGTTGAAATGATATATAATCTAATAGAATAATATCTTTGATCACACCATAGTAATCAACATCACCAACTACTTGTACAACATCTTTGACACTAGATCGGCATAAAGTTTTTACCTGAATAGAAACTCCACTATTTTGTGCCGACTTCTTACCATCCTTTGTATGATATCTTTCACCATTAATAATAAATCCTGAATAAGACATTGCTTGTTGTCTTGGACCATATGCAAGCCATCTTAATGTATTTGACGCATCACTTATATTTCATAATATTACAATTTGCCCAATAATAATTACACATTGTTAGAGTTGTACTTGGAATCATATATAGTAAATATGATGCTACTCAATCAATAACTTACTTTTTCTTTTAACCAAGATGGAAAGCTTTTTATGTGTTTTTTTTAAAAGGAGACTTTTGTTACGTCTAAGACGAACATCTTCTTGTTTTAATTGTTCCAAGTGCAACCTAAGACAAATTTAAAAACAAAAGTTGCATTATTCATATATACATAGATAGATATATGCATAAATATAGACAACATACATACATACATACATACATACATACATACATACATACATACATACATATATATTTAAGTAATTGTATATATGTACGTATGTATGTATGTATTTAAGTAATTGAAATATACTCACTCCAAATATGGTTCAATTTCTATCGTATTTTGTAACACATAACGATATACCACTTCCAATTCTTCATTAGTTAATGTTATCGGTGTTCCTTTAGAAATTGTACAACCTTCTATGATTGACATACTTTCAATTTCTTGATTTCAACTTTCTCAATTGTCAATTTCAGCTACTTGTTTCACATAGCTACCACAAAACTTCATACATTCTTCTAATAAGTAACATTTCACAATGCAACCCCCGAGTCGTGCATGATTTTTAGCATATCCTTTAAATGTCTTCATACATCTACAATAAAATTAATCATAAATGCATTTTATTTTATTGGCAAACATAACAATATAATAAATTCAACTTACTACCATATAGTTATGTTAAAGCATACCTTTCGAAGGGATACATCCACCGGTATTGAACTGGTCCACAAAGTTGTACTTCTCTTCCCAAACGTATTGTTAAATGGACCATAATATCAAAAAATGAAGGTGGAAAATATCTTTCTAACATTCATAAGGTTTCTGAAATCTCGTCTTCAAGAGAAAGAAACTTTTCTATATTTACAATTCGTTGACAAATGTCATTGAAATGTGAACAAAAACGTAAAATTGCATTTCGGGGTCCATTTGGCAACAAGTCCATCATAACTATGGGCAAAAATTGTTGCATTAAAACATGATAATCATGAGATTTGAGACCTCTAACCTTATAGTCAGATATTGATATACATTTCCCAATATTTGAGCTATAACCATCAGGAAGTTTTAAGTCAAATAACTTCTTGCAAAATATTATTTTCTCTTCTTTCGACAATGTGTGTGGAGCAGCAAAAAGAAACATTTTATTCCCTCTTTCTTCTGGATGCAAATCTTTATGAGCATTCAATCCATCCTTTGTCTTTCCTTTCAAATCAAGCAATGTTCCAATTAAACTTTCACTTACATTCTTCTCTACGTGCATCAGATCCAAATTATGTTGTAATGGTAGTTCCTGCAGTAAGTTGCAATAGACCACGAAAGGTCAACATATTATAAATGATATAAATTTTTATTTTAAATTAATAAGTTTATTTAAAAAAAAGCACATACCTTCCAATACGGAAGTTCTAAAAATATTGATCTTTTCTTCCACATAACGGTTGGATCAACGTCTCTTTTCCTTTTCTTCTTTTTGTTTTTCCCCCAATCATTTTTAAATTTTTTTAATAATAATGCAATTTGCTTTCCATTCATGATTCTTGGTTTTCCACCATTCTCAATACTTCCATCAAACCAATTTTTCTTTTTTCTGTATAAATGATTTGGATGAAGAAATTGTCTATGCCCCATGTATGCAAACTTCTTACTATGAGTCAACCAATGGAAATGAGTATTATCAGCACAAATAGGACATGCAAATCTACCTTTTGTGGTACATCCAGCCAAGTTTCCATAAGCTGGAAAGTCATTAATTGTCCACATTAATACCACCCTTAAATTGAAAGTAGATTTGGTGAATTCAACATATACATCAACTCCATTATTCCACGTGTAGTAAATCATCTATTAGTGGTTGTAAAAATATATCAATATCATTTCCAGGTTGCTTTGGACCAGGAATTAACAATGTAAGCATTATGTTGTTTTTTTTCATACAAAGCCATGGTGGTAAGTTGTATATCACAAGCATTACTGGCCAACAACTATATGTTGAGCTCAAATCAGAAAATCGATTAAAGCCGTCAATGGTAAGACCCAATCTTAAATTTCTAGCCTCTTCTGCAAATGAGGGCCAGTTTGTCTTAATAACATTCCATGACACTAAATCAACTGGATGTCGCATATTCTCATTGTCCTTTTTATTTGTAAAATGCCATCTCAAGTTCTCAGACATTTCAGATGACTTAAACATCCTTTTAAACCTTGGTATAATTGGAAAGTATCTTAATACTTTTGTAGAAATCCCTTTTCGAATTTTTTTTTGTATGTTTATCCACCAACCATCTAGACGATCCACATATCGGACAATTTTTCATGTCTTCATTCTCATTTCTAAATAAACAACATCATTCTTACAAGCATGAATTTTATCATATCCTAAATCAAATGACTAAATCAATTTCTTTGCTAAATTATTTGAATTAGGGATGATATTACCTTCTGGTAGCATGTCATGTAATATATCCAAAAGACTATCAAAACCAATATCCGACAACCCATTCATGACTTTATGCTTGTACAATACCAAAATGGCTGATAACTTTGTGTATTTCAAACAACCTGGATATAGAGGTGTTTCTGCTTCTTTTAAAAGATCTAACTAATCATTATCTAATTTTTCTTCATCTTCTTTTTTAGAGTTTTTGTCCACAGTATGTGTTGCAACATATAAATTAAATATATCTGAAGATTCTCCAAAATGTAAGTTTTCATGCCCAATTAATTGCTCCCTATAATTAAACCATGCTGTGTATGTGGGATCCATTCCTCGTATAACTAAATGCTCATATACGATATCTACATGAGCATGACATATGTTACGACAATCAATACAAGGACATAAAATTTGATCATAATTTCTTGTCATCTCCTTAACCTTTTTTACAAAGTCTCGAGCACCTTCTTGATATTCCTTAGTAACACTATCAAATAAAATAATAAAAATATTAAAATGCATCATATATGAATATATCTATATATCACAAAGTGATGGTGTATCAATTACCTGTGGACATGAACCCACTCTTTATCAATCATAGTAAGAACCACTTCAAATCCTTCTACTCTAAACATGAAAAGAGAAATTTTTAGTTTTTTATTTTGAAAAATGAAAGTAGGATCACTTTTGAAATTATAACTATAGTGGAAATCAAGTTGAAATTATAATATTTAGTTAATCTATTATGTTTATAATAATAAGCACCCCTTCTTCTTTTGCTTATTCTTCTTCTCTCTCTTTTAATTCTCTAGTTATATTAGTAATAATATTTTAATTTTTAACCTCTTAAAAATATGTCTTTATTTTTATTCTATCCTTCTAACTTTGATACCAAGAAAAAATGAAAGTAAAATTGGTATTTAAATTACAGTTATAGTGAGAATTAAATTTATTTTTTCATTTCCTAAAATGTTGATGTACCTGTATTAATAATCAACCCTTTATATCCTCTTTCGTTTTCCCTGATCTCTTACTATTTTAATAGTCTATACTAATATAAGGAGAAATAGTGTATCAAGATCACAGGCTGCAAACTTTTTCCTTGAACCCACGAATCCCCCCTACTCACATGTAGATCTTAAGAATGACTTGTGCTAAAAAAATAATTAAAAAAATAAAAAACCTACGACAATATGCAATTTCCAGTTTGTGGCTCTTAGTGTAATTCATATATAAAAATTTATCATGAGCTTTAGTGTACATTTCCAAGTTTTTACCTTTTCCTATTATAAAGCAAATAACATGACAATAAAGCAAAAACCCAGCAGTGCAAAAATGTATCTATATATGCTAGTTCCAACTAAAAGCAAAAGTAAAGAAACAATTTTCATAAGCTCTTTAATTTATCACGTGTTTTGATAACTTGAAATAAATGAAATAAGTTCATCCGATGTAAACAAATAATTATTATGCTTGTCAATCTGTCATGATGACAAACTTCTAAAAAAGAGGTCAAACTTCATCAGAAGGAAATATTTATGTTATGAAAAACACATTCAATATATAGAAAAAGTTGGTAATAGTTAGTATCATGCATCATTAAGAAGGATTTAATGGTTATGAACAACCTACACAAAGGAAACACTTATTCAAAATTTTTAGAACTTTCATTTTTGTCCTCTACAAGAAAATCACTGTACAAATACAACTGAAAATGATATCTCAATTTTCAAAAAGGAATTTTTGAAAAAGCTTCAATAAGGTTTTTCAAATGTTTTCACATAGTAATTTTCACACATATTGAAAAAACTCCCATGGGAATGAAAATACTCCTTTGGTAATAATTAGTTTTTAATGATTAGCTATGTGTGAATGCTACATATTCAAAATTTTTTGAAATTTCATTTTAGTATACTAAAAGAAAAGCACTATACAAACACAGCTGAAAATGACATCTCAATTTTAAAAAAAAATCTAAATTCAAAAAAGGTTCAAGGGCGTTTTTCAAATGTTTTTGTATAGTAATTTTCTTGTACTAAGTTAACACTTATTCAAAATTTTCAAAGCTTTCATTTTAGTCCTCCACAAAAAAATCACTATACAAATACAGCTAAAAATGATATCTCAATTTTTAGAAAGGAATTTTTTAAAAAGCTTCAATAAGGATTTTCAAATGTCTTCATATAGCAATTTTCACACATAGTGAAAAAAAAAACTCCTATGGGAATGAAAAATCTCCTGTGGTAATAATTAGTTTTTAATGATTAGCTATGTGTGGATGATTAACTATCCTATTATAATTCAAATGTCTTTAAGAAGGTTTTTCAACGCCCCTGTGGGAATTATCACTAGGATTGGATTTCTGGGTAGCCCAAGGCGCATTTGGAGTGCATAAGTCTACCCTAAAATCCTATACTTCTTTTAAATCTCAATGCCCAATTAAAAAAAAAAAGAAAAGATTCAGCTTATATCATAAAACTGCAAACTTAGCAAGCTCCAAGAGTTGTTAAATATAAAACAAAGAAGCGAAAGAATAGCAGAAAAAACATTGAAAAAAACAACAACAATACAAAAATAAGAAGAAGAAGATAGAAAATGGTGAATTTTGCGAGTCTTTGTGATTGAATGTTTGAGGAATGAATGAAATACCGACAAGACTAGAAAGAAAATGCAAATCAAACCAAGAAAATTTTCCTAAGAAAAGACTTAGGAATATTTTCTCAAGAGAATGTTGGTGAGAAGATTTCTTTATGATTGTTTGGTTGAACATTAGTTATTTTTTTATTTCCTAAAAATTTCACATATCTTGTATCAATTGTTTTTTCCATCCTTGGGCTAATAATTATTATGTTAGTTATAATCTTGCAAGTCATAAGCATTTTCCTTTGTTATTCTTGTATTTATTGCATACATAAATATGAAGCTAATGACACTAAGAAAGATGTATTATCAGAATTTAAAGGTGATAAGGATATTGAGAAATGGGATGAGCGGACACGAAGAAAAACAAATGAAGACATCAAGAAATGGATGGAACAAGTAAAAAAGTGCAAACATCTCTTGCAGATTCTATCAAAAACCATTCCATTTCAAGATTCACTTACTAAGAAATTGAGAAATCTGGATGACCCAGTAGGGAAAACACATTAAGTATCTTCACTTTCAGTGGTTGTTCTTGCAAGAATTACTTCGGTTTCCATACCTTGAGAAGAAGGCTTCACCATCAAGGTTGGTATGGGAAAAATCCCTTGCCATATCATCTTTTTAGATTAGTAACACTTCCCTATCCCTAGGCTTTCCAATATCAAATTGGAATAGAGGATGGGCATTGAATACATTGGATCCATGTGCAAATTTTGTACAGATGGGAATCAAAAGGCCATATAAACAGATTATTTTAGTAGAATTTGATTTTTAAATTAGAGAGTATTAGGATAGAAATTAATTAGATCTTCATAAATAAAGATACAATAGAGTTCAAAACATGATTGAATAGAAAAAAAAATACTGATATATATTCTCTTTTTTGATTTCTTGTTCTGCATCAGTATCACATGAACAAAATCAATGTGTCCATCACCTTTCAATATTCATCATATGTTTATAAAAAAATAAATTCGGAATTAGAGTTATCAAGAGCAGGTTTTGGAACAACAGATTTCCTTATTGGAATGCCACAAGGGAAACTTTCAAAGAGGATTAAGGGTGAAAATAAAATGCAACATTTGGTTCACTGGACAAAAATAATATTAGTAGTGGAGGAAGGGGTCCTAGATATTGGAAATATTTCATGAACAGATATGAGAAACTTACGTTATGAATTATAGCCTTAACAAATAGGTAATTAGAGGAAACTAATTCAATGGAGCATTGAAATTCATACTTGATAAAAAGTCTTGTTTCTATGTTTTGATTCCAATAGTGCTCCACATTAATGGTGTCTCAACTGCTAGGAAAACCCAAGTTTTCCAAACTTAAACTAATGCTTGATCTATTTTGGGAGAATGAAAAAAATGAAATAATCAATTTTAAGAAAACCTAAACAAATTAAAGGAAAAGCTCCAGTAGCAATCTCACCTTTTTCGGTGTATCGGTCACCAACAACAACTAAATTTCGACAAACCTATGTATTGATTTTCAACATCACCTACAATTACCTCCGTCCGTTTGCTTCAATGTCCCAGAGACAGTCTGTGCCCACACAGAAGGAAAAAAGAACGGTGAAGAAGAATAGAGGAAGAAGAGCAACGACGAAGAAGAAATGGTGTATCGATTTTGTAGTAGTCTCACCGATTTCTAGCAACAATCTCAGCTTCGTCTAAACTGCATATTGACTTTCAACATCACATTCAATCGATTTTGCAGAAACAGATTGCTCCAAAAAGAGGGAAAAAGTAACAGTGAAGAGGAAGAACGACGAAGATGATTAATGAGGAAGAGTAACGAATCTTTGCACCGATTGCACTGATAAGGAAGCACGACATGCGTTGATAAGGAAGACGAGGGATAATCGCGTAATCGTGGGAAGAAATTGTGACCTCATGCGCGAACTTCTATTTTTTCCCAAACTTCTTTGATTTTCACTTATCTCATAATGCTTTTTAAGAGCAATGGTTTTCTATTGTTTATAATAACTTTTTAAAGTGCTATTGTTAAACTAACGAATGTTATAAAAGGAAGCAAATTAAGAATGATACTATTAAATTACTATTATAGCGTTTTATGTACATTTTTAATAGCATTACAAAAAAAAGCTATTATTTAATGCCATAATAAGTTATTTTTCTTGTAGTGTCAATTATTTCAAGAGATAAAGAAAACTTTCTAAATTAAACAGCGCATAACTCAAATTTAAGAATTTAATAAGGCAATAATACAAGAGATAAAAAAAATTCATAAACTTTATTAATTTAATAAAGTTGAGTACATAACTCCATCTTAAAGAGAGACTATTACAACGAAAAAAAACTTGGAAAGGGTGAGCCAATAGCTCAGTAGATCTTTTTCAAACCACCAAATTACTAATTTAGATTAACAATACATTCAAATTCAAGCACTTGCAAATCATTAGGCATTTCAAACAATATTTTGTTTACAGTTGTAAATTTGACTAAAAAGGTTTCAAAGCACTTAATGTTCTTTATCAAAATATCTCCTTTGAGTGAAAAGACATTTCTTATGCCAAGTTTCATTAGACTTAGAGCCTAACCCATATTCCAAGTATTTTGAGTCATCACCCATGTGAACTAATCAAATGTAAAGAACACCCACAATAACCCTCATGTTCACTGTGATGGTACGTAATTTTTAATCTCAATATCTTTTATTAATTTTCATAATCATGAATCATAAATAAATAAAACTCATGAAAGATAAATAAAAAATAAACATGTTGAACTCATAAATATTCAAAACATGAAAGCAAACACTTAGTATGCATCATGCATAACTTAAGTATGACATGGTTTTATGATCAACTATCATGACATTCATGCAAATCTGAATTTTAAACAATGTTATTCATTCATAAATATGCATACTAAACTAAAATTAAATATGTATGAACATAGTATTATACTAAACATGTAAAATAGGGGTTTAAGAAGTCACTTACACCTCAATAGTAGACTCTCTTGAATCATTGCGTTGTTATTCCAACTTATTTTAAGTCTTCAACTATCAGTCTTTAGGATATATGATTTAACAACCGTTCATGAACAATACTGTATATATGAACAGTACCATATCTATGAACAGTACGTATCTGTGAACAATGAATCTGAACAGTACTAAATAGTAATAGTAAATAGTACTTGTGAACAGTGTCGTACTTGTGAATAGTAAATGACGTATACATGAACAATAATACATATTAAAATAAATAATGACATCTCTAAACTTAAACAGAAGTATTATACCTATTTTACTTTTTAGAGCCCTCCGGTTGCTCCAAAAGAGGTACCCAGAAGTAGGCCATCACTATTGTTATGCAGAAACTAGGGTTTTCCCTTCCTACCACTATATTTGCTATCTAGAACAACCAAGGAATAAGAGAAGAAAATAGATTAAGCAAAGAAATTATTTCTTTCTTCCTGGAATGAATTTTCAGAATGGTGGGGGGGGGGGGGTTTATATAGATTTTTTTTGGCACAAAATGACAAAAATGAACAATAGTGAATAGTGTGTTACTATAGCTACAGTGCCCACTGAAAGTTCTTTTGTCTGCCGACGAAACAGTGCATGCTACAGTACATATGCTATAGTACCATATTTTTTAACAGTAAATTTTTTTTACTCGAATTTCGAGTATTACAATTTGGCATTATGTGCATGCATAAAATTAATTAGGATTCTCGATTGAACTGATCTTTTCTTCGACAAGTCAAAATAAATGACTTTGAAGTGAGTTCCAATCTTTCAAAACACTAGCTAGCTTGCTTGATTTTGCTTTGCTCATGCATACATGTTTGACGGAATGTCATATACGTGCATGCATAAAATTAATTAGGATTCCTAATTGAACTGATGTTTTCTTCGACAAGTCAAAATAAATGATTTTAAAGTGACTTCCAATCTTTCAAAGTCTACAACATGATATCACGCTAATTAAAAGAAAATGATCTTCATTTCCTTATTGCTTCCAAAACTATATATACACATGTTTGGCCTTTAAAATTATTTAGAGCAATGAATAAAGCTCTTCTTCCCACATCATGTGAGGGTTGCGTGTGCTTAGCGTATAAAGACCCAACCTAGTTGTCCCCTTTTTTAGGCACTAGTGTGGTGGTTTTCCCCTCCCCTTTTGTTCCCTGGTGTGTGTGTGTGTGTTTTTGCAAAAGAGAAACATGGGCTTTAGTCCCACATCATGTGAGGGTTGCATGTGTTTAGCATTAAAGACCCCACCCAGCTGCCCATTATTTAAGGCGCTCGTGTGGTGGTTCTCCCTCCCCCTTTGTTCCCAGGTGTTGGTGTGTTTGCAAAAAAATGAAGCTCTTCTTTTGGTCTCTCCTAAATGATAAGTAGTTTTGTTGTTTCTCTCGTTAGTTATTATTATTGTTGTTGTTGTTGTTGTTGTTGTTGTTGTTGTTGTTGTTATAATAGTAATAGTAATACATAAGTACATATGTTGTGAGTTGTCTGGACTCCTTCTATAACAACTTACCAAGGGCCCCACCAGTATAATAGTTTGAAAAGTCCAATCCACCAGTCGAACTTGTCAACTACTATTAAGCCTTATCATCAAATCCTTTATAGCATTCAGAGTGCATCAATAAAAAAATAAGCATAATAATATTGTAATAACAATAACAAAAGTCTTTAACATTATTTATATTAACAGAGTCCAAATCAACTTTATATTTTTCAAAAATTATACAACTTGATTTATAATACAAAAATAACAAAAAAAGAACAACCTATTGTGGACTATGTCGGGAAGATCACGCGATCACAACGCCCTTCCCACTCCAAATGAACCTGAAATGTTCATGTAACACCCCAACCCCCACGTTCTTTGATTTGAGAGTTTGGACATAACCACCGTTCCTTTGACGGTAGACTTAACCAATTGGCGGGTCGGGCCGGTGTTATTTTACAAGTGACACACACTTGACTTTCTATTTTTTAATACCACATGCCTTAGAATAAATTCAATAGTGCAATTTCACATTTATAAAATCAAGGCATTTTAAAGGTAAAGAA
>JAJIYU010012208.1:0-14697 GCA_030144865.1 Tinospora cordifolia | reverse complement strand
CATATATTATCTGCATATTATTTATAGATAATCATCTTCATGTTCTTCTTTTCTGGTTTTTCTACGTTGAGTAATACCATTCTTGCCATTAACAATGCCCTGAAGCCTTGAAACTAAAACCACAACGATGCTAGTGAACCAGAAAGTAGAACCAGATCGATGATGCTAGTGAACGATAGAACTGGGAGACTTGGCAACAGTGACAACAGCAGAAAGCGAGCGGCGACTGAAATGAATCTAATATAATCGCAACGGCGAACAACACAATTGCAAGGGCGATTTTAGGCAACTAGAAGCAGAAATCGCAGTGGCAGCAGACAATGATTTCAACAAGATGATTTCAGGCAATAATTGTAGTAGAGGAGAAAGTGCAGAACGAACCAAAACTAGACAACAATTTTAAGCAAAACAAGAAAAGAAGAAAGATGCAGCGAGAGCGAAGAGGAAGAAGGAACATGAAAGAAGCAACAACCAACCAAAATAAAGCAGCGACGAAGCAGCGGAGGTGCAGTACAAACCAAAACCAGGCGCAAGAATCAGGCAACAACGAAACATCAAAGAATAACCTAAACAGAGCAGGGAAGAAGAAGAAAGCGTTGATGGATCGTAGATGAAGAAGACTGCTCTACTCTACAAGAAGAAGAAGGCGTTCAAGAAGACTGCTCTGCTCTGCATGAAGAAGAAGAAGGCCTTGATGAGCCGCAGATGAAGAAAACTGCTCTACTCTACACGAATTGAAGCTTTGACCGGCGACGAGAAGCACAACCACCACTGCTATCGTCGATGCTGTATAATGTAATAAATCCACCACACTCACCTAATTTCTACTTGTTGATCGTCCCTGCTTCTGTTTCAGTTGATCGTCCCTGCTTCTATTTCTATTGCTCGTCGCTAATTTCACAACGAAACTGTTGCCCCCATATCCATCGTCACTGTAGAATCTTCTTTCTAGCAACCATTCGATCCATCGCCACTATTGGCAAAGGGAAAACACGACCAAAGAGAATTGTGCAGTGGAGGTGGTGGTGTGCGCTCGGCTGGCCGAAGAGAAGAGCAGATCTGGTGGTGAAGGAAGATCAATGGAGGAGCATGAACACAACGACCAGCAGCAACAAACAGAGGACCGGCAACAAACAGGGGACCGACTACAAACAGCAAGGGCAAACGACGGTGAGCAACAAACTATGTTGTTTTGTTCGTTGTTTGCATCTTCTCTTTCTCGTTGTTGCTCCCCATGTAGATTTCTCCCTCTTCTTTGAGAGGTTGCAATGGCAGCGATAACCATGAGCAAAAGTCTGAAAACAGAGATTAGGGCATTCGATAAAATTGTAAATATTTTGAAAAAACTGATAAAAGCGAAAATGAGAAACAATAAGCAAATATTTTTGATAATATTTTTAAAAAATAGACATTTTTTGTAATTTGCTCTTTTTTTTTTGGTAACGTGGTGGCCTTTAGGCTTAAGCCCGACTAGTCCACCACGAAGTGCACCCACCCGCCCAGGGCTAGGACTCGAGAGATGAGAGGGGATTCAAATGGAGAATATTCGACTCGAACATGAGACTTACGTCTTGTCTGCGCAAGTATTCACTGATATAATGTTACGCAACAAATTATCGTAAACACAATTTCAAAAAAGCAATTATATTTATTTTTATCAAGATTGATTGTATTAAAATTTTAAATTTATTAAATTTTCACTAGTAGGTATCTACTAAAAAAAGCAACTTGTCAATTGCTTGTGAGCTTTTTACACACTATACATCGCTAATTTTAAGTATGAGAGGAATTTCCTCTCATAGCATATAGATACTTCTCATGGCAACCTCTTGACTTGCCTTGTAAACCCAAACGAGCAAGATCCCTTGCCCCTATGGGTTTCACGTCATCCCTGATCTATAAAATCATGAAAAATTAGACAAATTAATAATTCAGTTGATAAAATAATTTAAGTAATAAAATAATGAATATACACATAAGATATAAAAAATTAAATCAAGAAAAATATAATATTAAATAATAAATAAATAAAATATATTTTGAAGAGAAAAAAATTATGAAATATGAGATAAAATTCAATGATTGCATAAAATGTTAAAATTAAGAGAATTTAAACTCTAAGACCTAAATATTAACATCAGATTAACCAATGTTGACCTAAAGTTAGTCAGTTAAATACCAAAAGAATTTTGAAATCAATACAAGGGTGGAATCCTACTAGAAATAGTACAATTTGAATGAAATTGAAATTCTAATGAGTTATGGATAGAGATAAGATTATGTTAGTTCATAACTATCTATGACTTAGTAGAAAACCAATTGTCCAAACAACCAAGACCCTAGCCGATTACCTTCTTTTTCTAAACAAACTGGTTGATTTTTTTTCTTCATGCAAAACACCTATTTCTTCTCTTCTTATTCTTATTTTTGTTTTCATTCGTCTTCTTCTTCTTCTTCTTTTCCTCTTTTTCATACCCTTTAACTACCCATAATCAGTCAAGATTCAGTCCAAAAATACCCCAAATAAGCTACAGAGGAAGATTACACAATCTTCATCATTACTTCCCATCACCACACCATACTCACTTCACTTTTCTTTTCAAATATCATCACTTTTGCCCAATCAAACCAGCATCTGAACTTCTGATTTTTACTCTATATTGACCCTACAAATTAACCTCAAAACGTCAAAGAGATCCAAAGGAAGAATTACCCCCAAACACTTGTATCAAACTACACCATATTCATTGAATCACAAAGCCATTATATCCTCTTTTCTCTTCATTTTTCATCCTTCTTCCATTAGTTAATAGCCATTAATTAGATCAGAGAAAACCTTGCAAAGACCAACAAAAATAACCATTCAAATACGTAAGGAAAAAAAAGAGCATCCACAGATCCTTAGAGAACATTATCCCAAAATATACTGAAAAATTTGGTGTTTTTAGAGTGTTCAGATCGAACTCACGTACGGTATAATCTCTTCAGTATTTCCTTGTTCGCTTCAGTTTTAATCGTACATGTTCAGATGATATGGTAGAACTGATTTCATGTTTACATCATAGAAAATGTTCAAGCCTGCACGTATGCACATGAAATGCATAGTCATACATGGATTATGTATAAACTAGTCATTGGTGAAAGTGTTGCATCAACTTCTGTTTATTTGCTTGATAAAACCACCAAGCTAGATTGCTGGAAAACAATGATTTAGCTTTGCTTCAAGGTTTAGGTTAGGGCATGTATTGTAGGATGTATAGATTACGCATATATGCATGCAATAAAAAGTACATGCATGCAATTCATTGAAGGGTGAATTGAAAGTTGTGTGACATTTCATACGCAATTACATATAAAAACCAGAAAGTGTGTCCGCTGAAAATTAGGACTTAAGACATGCTTAAGTAGTTAGGATTGAGTATGAGTCTTTAGTGCACGTTAAATAATGAAAGTACATGCATATATTGTGAAAATGGTAGTAAGTTCATGCATTATATGCATATTGTTCATGGTATAATGTAATACCCTGAAAATTTTGGAAATTTAATAAATAAGAGTTTGAAAATATATATAATAATACATTAGGCATTTTTACACATATGTATGTATTAATATCACAAGAATTAGCAGGTTGTTTAATTATATTTTAGCAAGTTTCACTTTGTTTTAATGTATGGAAATACAAGAAATTAGAAATGAAAGGGAAAATAGAAGAAAATGGGCGCATAGACAAACCAAAAACATGGCACCCCAACATCACGATCCTCATAGTGGAAGACCATGGTCTTGCAACACCAAGACATACCCAAGACCACGATCCTCAAGGAAAGACCACGATCTTGCGTCAAAACACACAAGAAGAAACGCAAAACTATAGTTTTGCATATGTGACTGTAGTCCTACGACAAAAATCCTAACCGCGGTCGAGGACCGTGAGCACATGACAAAAATTTTGAAATTTTGCACAAGAAATGAATTGGAAAGTGCATCCAAAGCCCCAAAACCCTAATTGTCATTTTTTGTGCGCAAAAAGAGAAGAAATGGCAAGTTTCCTATGCTAGAAACACCCAAACCTGCAATTCTTACCCAATGAAACTCTATATATAAACACCTCTTGTATTATCATTCTCTTCATTCCAATAAAAACTGATAAGTCTTTCTTGTTTTCTCTCTTTCTCTCTCTGTACCGCTCTCTTGGATTCTCTCTCTCTCTCCTTGAGCTGTTCTAAACAATAGTTAGTATAGAAGTAATGAAGTGCTACATAAATGTTGTGATATCAATTGAGGAGATTTGAAAGAAATTCAATTCAAGCTTCAGAGGAGTGAAACTACTGAGGTAGAAGTGATTCCTGAGTTTTAATTTATTATTTTGAGTTCAATAAGATATTCATGTGTGATTATACTTGAATATGCATTCTTTATTTGAATTAATCATACATGTCATGCTCAGGTTCTCATGAATAAAGATGTATGATATGTGCTACCACGATCCATGCTATGTATTACCATGCTCAGATGCTGAATGTAATTATTTTAGTTTATTATTCTTGATTGTTATATTTAATGAAAGATTAATTAAGATTATAACTACGTACCGATACAATGTCTCATGGGGGATTGTTGTGGGTATTCTTAAGATTGGAACTATGAGTTTGCTTCTAGTTCACATGGGTAAAAGTCTCAAAATACTTAGATACTAGGTAAGGCCTTAAATCCATTAGAAACTAGCATAAAAGAGTGCCATTGCCTTCTTTGATATGAGTTTTGATAAGAACACCAAGGTTTAACCTTTTCGGTCTTAACTACAACTATTAAACAAGAAATTGATTAAATCACGTAATGTTTAAAAGTGTTTGACGTCTTTGTCTTATTTATTGAAATAATAAATTAAACATTTAGAATGATCTACTGGGCATTGTGCTCACCCTTCATTTTTCTAACTTTTAAGGAAATTGATAAACAAAGACAGCATGATAAACCTATAGACAATATTTTCATCAGAGTATTTTCGTTAGATATTTCATTCAATTGTAGGACATGTTCACCCAAATTTTGTCATTTGAGATTTATTCCGCTGTAATAGACCCAAAGACTATGTACCTTTGAATTTTGAAAATGGTTAATGATATGAAATTATTTTATTTAAATATTTCTAAAATGTTTTTTTTTTTGAATCATTACATGAGTAGGGTTTTGTATATCTTATGTTTCAATTAATGAGATTAAAATTTTATTAAGATCACTTGTTACTTTATTAAGGAATGTTTATAAGATAATGATACTCAGGAAATCCTAGAGATTTCAGACTGAAATGGAAAGAGTGAAAAATAGAAATAATATGACATCGGTCTGCCTTCCGACCGAGCGATAGGGTCCACGTTCTTAGTAAAAAAGGAATTCGAGGGAGGTGAAGTGTTAAATACAAAACATAATGACCTTAAATATTTCTAAAGAAAGGTCTAGAAAATTCATATATGGTGAATATTTATAGTTGGAAAGGAGTTCGCAAAGTCCAATGATCTAGATAATAGCAACAGTGTACTGTTATAATACACTAGAAACAATGAAATTTATTTTATTTCAAGTAGTTGATTGAAATTGTAAAAGTGCATTTAATAAATACTTAAAAATTTTAGATGAAATTTTCAATATTGATAATAAAGTTTTTAAATATCTTAGTTTGGAAATTTATAAATTTGGGACAACTATACGAGAATCGAGAAGATTACAACCCGATTAACAAGGTAGAGATGAGTACTCTTGTTCTTCTGTCTTATTTACATTTTAAATATTAAGCGCGATCAAATTTTATGTTTGTAAAAATTAATGTGTATGCTAGATTATTATGCTACTATGGATGTACGTGTGATTGAAAATATATGTATATTGCTAGTCATTGCCTTGTATCTTGATTCATGTTTAAACCATGATACCATTGCCATGATCAAAACATTTTACATGTTTATGCTCAATGTTGTCATCATGCAAATGAATTTCATATCTTGGCGGTTCATGATTTTATGTTGGGATTATTGCATGATGTTGGACAAGAGATAGTTGAGACACTAATTAAACATTATTAAGAGTTGAACTATGTACTGATACAGTGGATTAGCACTTGACGACCATAGGTGTTCCTTAAAGATATGGGTTACTCTTTAACTTTGATAGTTAAAACAATGGGTAAGTCTATGGTTCTTGGTTCTTGAATATCAAACGAGGGTGTTTCTCTAATTGTATGATCCTTTAAACTTTTTGAGCTCATTCGAGTTTTAATTTTAGATAATTTATAAGGATGTTCGTATTAATGTCTTTGCTAGAGGGAATGTGGGCCTATGGAGGCAATTGTTATCTCACGTCTTACTTTATTATTTGAATAGAGTCATGGGGTCAATCTTTATTTTGTTTCAATGGATGATGGTTATTTTTAGTTGAAGTCTTAATATTAACCATTATAAAATAGTTATTGGATAAATTTCTCTTTTTTTTAGTCTCCACAATTAATTTTTACTTAAATTGAAGATTCATATAGTGAAATATGACCTAGTGTGTGCAGGTGAGTAAAAGAATTGAAAAGTAATGTCATGCCTTTTGATGTAACATGGAAACAATGATTTTATTTACATATATATAGTTTTAAACAATAATATGATTTTAAAGTGCTTCAGAATTTGAGTTTTACATCATGATGACTTTTTATTGATCAAAATCTTCACTAATAACAATGATGATAGTCAAATATATTTATAACATTTACCCTTTTAAATATCATCATATATATATATATGTCTTTCTAGATAAAACTCAATTAAAAACACACACACACAAGAAGAAAAAATACATATTCTCATAGGTAAGAGTAGTACCTTCTTTAAAACTACAAGAAAAACATAGGTGGCAAAATTTTAGCTAGGAAAAAAGTTTAATGCAAAAATCAACAATTCATCTTTAAAAGAAAATTCATAGTGTTGATATCAGTGAGGTTTTATTTGTAGTTGGAATTGAAATGTCCATTGATCTCTTTATGCTAATATTATTGTCCTTATAAATATTATAATTCATAAGATCTTTGCAAAGAAATTAGTAAAAAGATGTTATGAAATAATCATGTATGATAATTATTAAATTTTTTTTCATCCTTCATAACTCATAAATAAAAACAGCTATCAAAATATAATTCCTTTATAAACAATTTTTAAGCGTGCTACAATTTGAAAGTAAATCATAATTTTGATCATGTTAGATAAAATAATTTTATAATAGTTGTTACATTAAAATATATGATTTAATGCTTTAACTTGATAAAATTGTGTCTTCCTAAAATAATGTGTATAATTTATAAGATATATAATTGTATAAAAAACAGAAAGATATAATAACTTAAAACAAAGTAATTTTTTTAAATTATATTCTTTATAATGAGAATAATCCTTATAAATGTTGAACAATCTACCATTGAGGAGCTCAACAAATAAAATGATAAATATTAAAAATATATATTTGATAACCTAATATATATTTGATAAATATTAATATATTATTCCTCATATCATAAACTAATAAGTATATAAAATTCTAACCAAAATCTCTTTCATCATCATTGAGTTTAAATTTTTTTTATTTTTCACAGTCATCAGTTTTTTTTTTATAATATTTAATGTTGTAAGATCCTCAACTTAAAAAATATTAATAGACACTTTAAAATATTGAAAGTGTTACGGGTAATATTATTTCAATTTGATATCTTAGAAATATTTAGACTTTATGAGACATCTTAATAACAAGATGTGATATCCTATTGTTTATGTACTTTCAAAATTTAGTAAAATATTAGGTATTATTTTTCTCTATATCAACTATGTATGCTTGATTTGCCAATACATGGACTAACCTTTAAAAGCTGTCAATAATTTCTCAATTTCAACATATTTTCTATTTAGGCATAAATCAATTATTTGTTGATATAATATGTATTCAATCAATACCATTTTTATTCTATACAAAATATAAAAACTTTATGATATATAATTCTACATTGCAACAATAAATCACTATACACATTAATAAAATAATTATTATATTTGAATTAGACAAAAATGAAATAATATAATAAAATTTATGTATACAATAGAATAATAATTATATACATTAATCTCACCTTATAACTCACCATATTAATTAATTAATTTTCAAGATCATGATATTTATTTATTTTTCATATATTCTCGTAGTCTTTTCATATCTCATTAATAATTATAATGATTATCACATTAATTTTTAGTCATTATGATATTTAAGGTTGATTTCACTTATAGTTCCCAATTTTATAGGTTGTAACGAATCAATCACAAAACTCGACTTTGATACGAAAACGAAAGTTAACTTTTCAAAGTATATCACCAACAGTCCAATGGTCACTAAGTTTAAGTCTGATTTTTTTCGATATTGATGATTTAACATATTTTTATTAATATTCACATTTTTATTTAAGATGTTGTTAGGGCTTCATTTTGTTGAGATGGGTTCCTTTTATTACTAAGTAATACTCATCTTCACTCAATCTGCTCTCCTCTATCTTTGTCTTCTTGAATTACCCGCTTAACATCTTAAAAGCTTTGATCACTTCAGAAGATTGAAGTGGAACCTCCTTTCTTTCTTTAAGTTCTTAACAAAATCGAGTTCCAGAGCAAGAATTTCCTCCCTCAAAGCCTAGCCTCATTCTATCTAATTAAAACTCCACACTTTGTTTTTAGAATCTTGCACCCTAGGAGCGAAGATGTTAGAGAACGTTTCGTCAATGGTGATGTAATACTCTGTATTTTAATGTGATACGTAAATTAATTTAAATAAAAATAAATATATTTATAAATACATATATTTATATGAATTATGCATATATATACATATAATTATATACATATATTAAAAATATATAATACATGATTAATTAATTAATTAAAGTAGTATTGAAAAAATAATAATTTTTATGTAAATAAAAAGATAAAAATATACAATAATGTGGGTCTAATTTCAATTAAATATACCTATATATATATATATATATATATATATATATATATATATATACATATATACATGCATATATGTATATATATGGTGTAGTTGGTTGGGGCAAATAAATAAATAAAATAAACCAAAAGAGAGATGGGCAACATTTGTTAAGTGGAACAGTTGGTATTGTAAAATTTAATGGGCAATAATTATATATAAGAATGGGAGGTGAAATTACAATATATATTTGCATATGTGTGGGTTAATTAATTAGACGCATTTGGGTAATTGGCAACTAAAAACATATGAAGGGAATGACGTATCTTGTTTTCATTTTCCAACTCCAAAACGCCAATTCCAATTACAGAACGAAAACGAAAGAAAAAGAAAAGAGGGAAGTACAATTTTCTCAATGGATTTGACGCGCAGGTAAGCCATTTCTTCAAATTCTTGCTACAAAGATGCTAGATAAGCTGATTATTACGATCTTAGGGATATATTTTTTACTGTAAGGGTATTTTATAGTAGTGCCCAAAAATAGAGTATTTTCCCACCGTGAGTAAAACTTAGCAAAAATTATACCAATACACTCCTAGTGATGCGTAGATGTCAGATATCTGATTAATTTTCATTCGTTTATCCTATAACATCAAAATAAATACCAAAAGTTGAATAACCTTTTGATGGGCTCTTGGATACGTTAAACTCAAATAAAACTTTGATTGAAACCTATAAGAATGTATAGAATGAAAATTTGTACCAATTAACACCAAATTCACAAATTTTGGATATCAATTAAATTTTTGGTGAATGATTAACCAATTGGGCTACTTATAAAAATTAGAAAAAAATAGTAAAAATATATTTGGGAAGCCTATTTATTTTATTTTCTGCTATAAAAATATGGTATATGAGCACAAAATTAATTTTAAAGGTTATTGAAAATATTTGAGTTGATGCGCATCAATACGTGAGGTCTAATGCACGTATAAGATTAAATATGAAAAAAATAAATACGTTAAAAATTATTTATAAAAAAATAAATTGAATTTGATTTGTGTATATAAACAGTTTATGTGATAGGATTGTTGTGGTGATTTGAAAATATAGATTTTGGAGTAGATACTGGATAGTGATTGGACAATAATTTTGATGAGTAATAATTATTTTTGGTATTATATGAATGATTATATTATGTCAAAACCATTGATTTTTATGAAATAATGGATTATGTATTACTAGATTTTACAATAAATTTGGAAGAGACTGGTCATTATAGCAGGAAATGAAATACGTGCCAACGAATTAAGCTGTTAGTATTCAATGAGTATTTGTTTATCTTATTTATTTATATGATATTGTAGATATGAAAATGATTTGAATGTAAGCATACTACTTATATTGACATTTGTTGCATTTGATTTGGAATTCATGAAATTTTATTTACACAACAGTGTGTTTTGGAAATGGAAGAGCAGACCTAAAATACGATATCATTTCGCTCAACTGAGACATGGGAAATAATATTTCTTATGTGATAATCTATGTGAGATTGAGCCATCAAAAGTATTAATCTTTCTCTATGTGATAATCTTTGAAATGATTGTAGAGTAAGTGATAATTAGAGGTACAGTCTATTATTGTCCAGGCCAGAAAAGAAGTGAGACTGATTCTACTTCAGAAAGAGCAGACCTAAAATATGATATCATTTCGCTCAACTGAGACATGGAAAATAATATTTCTTATGTGATAATCTATGTGGGATTGAGCCATCAAAAGTATTAGTCTTTCTCTATGTGATAATCTTTGAAATGATTGTAGAGTATGTGATAATTAGAGGTACAGTCTATTATTGTCCAGGCCAGAAAAGAAGTGAGACTGATTCTACTTCTGAAAGATGTGGATGTGCATATGTTTATCAAATGATGAATTGAAAATAGCATAATCACTATGTTGAATGCATATATGTATGACTTAAATGTGCATGATGAATTTAAATGTTTTATTTAATTTGATTTTCTGCATGATTATTTAAAATACATCTAAATATCATAGATAAAGATTATTCACTGGGCATGTTGTCGCTTACTTATTATCTTTAACATTTCAAAAATATATAAGAAAGAGAAGAGGCCTGCACCGGAAGAGTAGTCGACTCTTCAGTTACTATTGTGTGCGTAGGTTTAATTATTTTGTGGGCTATATTTTTGTATAATTATAATTATCACTATATATCTAACATCACCAGAGGAATTTGGATATATTTATACTAGTTAAGAGTATGGAATATTATAGATTATAAACTATAAGTTATGATTGATGATAATATATGAAATATTATCTGTTATGGACTTATGGATTAATAGTATTGTTTACCATATATTTATGTTCCTTTGGGATAAGTCAAAGTTTTAGGAGAGACTTTGTCAAAATTTTTGTGTGGATATTGAGTAGTTTAAGTGTAAGAGGCTGACATAATATTATATACGTAGGTGTAGTATAAATAGTATTATGTGCTAGTCGTGACGCCACTTTTATGAAGTGGATTGCGACAGAAGAACTCATTAGAACTAAAGGATCGAACATTGAGTTTTAAGTATGAAGGATAAGAAAATGAGAGGGGGTGACAGTGAGTGTTTACATTACACCTTGGATTGAAAATGGAGGGAAATGTCAATATGCGAAAGATGATTCTATGCTACAAAAGTACTAAAAATTTGTGTTTCTACATTACATGATTTCTACGCACAAACTAGTAAAAATGGGCTTGGCTATCTATGATGGTTGATGGAGGCTTCCAATTGGGTCACTTTTGGGCTTGGGCTTGGATTTTACCGAGATTTTCATGTCAAAAAAATGAGATTGCCACATTAGCAAGATGTTAAGCCCTAAATAAGTACTAGTAACATCTTCTCTAAAATGAATTTATAGTGAAAGCAAGTTGCGTGCACAGTAACATGACAGTTTGCGTGCATTATAAGAAAGAACATAAATGTTATAGGCATAAGGTGTATGCCACGTGAGCATTTACGTCATGTTGACAATCCAAGCCTGCCCTCAGGAATTGTAAGTGTTACATTACAATTGATAAAGTTAAGTGATCTTAAATGAAATCAGCCATGGCATTTATGACATTCATTTTTAAATACCAATAATCATTGTCATTATCATTTTTATGCATTATAAAATTTACAAGTATATGCATTTGTGATCACGATTGTCAATATTTCATTCATGATCATTGATAAAGAAAAAAACACACGTATACAAGAAGCAAAACAAATTGCATAACTTTTTTATTATAATATCTTTTGTTAAGAAGATAACAATATATAATTTTTTAGTCCAACTTTTGTTTTTTTGGACACGAAAGTTTTTATGACATTATGTTGAAAAAAGTTCAATGTAATCTTTTTATTGTTACATTAAAAGCATGCTCATAGTGAAAATTGTTGTGTTCATCAACATTATTTTTCTAATAATTTGATCCTTCAAGTTTTGTTCTTTTTATCATTATTTAATCAAAAATTGGAGTCAGAGTTATATTTGTATCTGATTGCGATTATAGATTTTAACACAATGAACTATAATAAGTTTTTCAATTAAACATCTTGTTATATTCTTTTTTATAGTTTTACAATAGAAAATATATTTTCAGTCTTTTTACGCTATGAATCAAAATTGAATAATATAACTTCAAACATGTATTTTTTCTATATAGCTTGAACTTATGAGCAGAATAAAGAAAATAATAGTAAGTAAATAATTTAATTAATGACAAATTAATAAAACTAACAGTCTTATCAACTATATACTTTTTTAATTTAAACAAGCTTTATTGAAATAAGTAGATGTGCATATCATTTGAATACTTTTTTTCTAATCACTTCGTAGGCTATAGCCATTAAGAAGTACGAAATCATATTCACAACATGTTTATAAATTTAATGGTTACAAAATTAATTTCTTAATCACTAATTTAAAAGTTACAAAATCTATGTAATGAATGAGTTTCATATATGGTTGTCATATATATATCTACAATAATTTTTTTTTATTGATTTGTAACTTTTTTTTTAAGAATGTGTTTGGAATTATTTCTTTAATGTATATTTACTCCCTTTCCTTGTACCCAACAAAAAAGTCAAAGTCAACGTGGCTTTGAAAAGCGTTACATGACAAAGACCCTATACCTCCAACTTCTGTGGGCACCAAGTTATATGCAAATAAAATGTTAGGACATGTCATCTTTGCACATTTTGTTAACACTATATAAAAGCCTTATCAGATCTCGTCAAATTACACAATTAAGTCGTGATATATGACACATAATTTAGTCATTATAAGTTTTAATGTATAATTCAAAAAATTCAACTATTCTTAACTCAATATTGACAATGTGTCAAAAAAAAATCGATAACAGTAAAGTATCACACTTTTTTATACACTTTATTGACTACGTTAAGTCGTTATTAAATTATTTTAAAATAATGCTTTGCATTAGGTATTGAGTGCATTATTTGAGAAGATCCAACAATTTTATAGTATGAGAATCACAAAATATGTCCAAAAAGCGTGGCCTATTAGTTAGTGTTTTATACACTTTATTGACTACATTAAGTCGTTGGCTGAATTGTTGTTGTTTGTCGGCTGGACTGTTGTCCACCGGACTGTTGCAGTTTGCCATCAGACTATTGTGTTCTTTCTGTTATTTTCGTAATTAATATTTTAATACTTGTATAAAATTGAAATAGCCGTTATTATTGTAATATATTCTAAAATATTTTTCCCCTAATTTTGAAGATATGCTACGGGATTGTAATGACAATGCGTATTGGACTTTTTATGGATTAACCGGGAAAGCTAATAATATGACCGCTGATAAGCTTTGCGCCATTGGAGAGGGCGTAAGAATTCATTACTTGAGATCTTAATGTGAAGTGTTCACCAGCCCACTCAACCTGGCCAAATCTACACATCCGAAGGGTTGTATCGATTATTTTGATTGGAAGTGTTTAGGTTGAGTTACGAATTAAGCACTTAAAAACTCTAATATAAATCAATCTAGCCCAATCTAACTTCTTTTATTTTTAATTATTAATTTTTTTAAAAGCAAATAAAATAAATTCTGAAAAGAAGTTTATTTTCAAGTAATATTTAAGTTAATATGAATATTTACTTAAAATCAAATTCTTTTTTATGTAAATAAGTTTTATTATTTTTGTAAATCAACGAGAAAATTGTTCTTTTTTACTTTTTACAAAATTATGAGTTTCACACTAAATGATTTTAACTTTAAAAATGGTATCATTAAATTTTGCTAATTCTATAATTCTATAATTAAAAAAAGATAATTAAAATAGCAAAAGAATTTCACAATATCATTTTTTATGGGTCAGTTGGAAATCATAATTAAAAATAAATATAAATAAAAATTTTTGTGACGACCCACGTTTTGGTGTGCAAAATTTTCGAATACGATATATGCATTTTCTAGAATTCTTAATGGAAATATAACGATTTACATTAATTTTTCTTAAATTTATATTATTTATTGGAGAAGTGAGAAAAATAGAAAAATATGTGAAATTAGGAGGAAAATGAAATTTCTTGAGAGAAATAATTTTTGGGATTAATTGTGGAATTTTTAGAATTTTTATGAAATTTTTGGTGCAAATAATGAAA
>JAJIYU010012207.1:0-14719 GCA_030144865.1 Tinospora cordifolia | reverse complement strand
ACCATTTGCACCCAAAATTTCTTAAAATCCTTGAAATTAATTTATTTGACTTATTTTATTTATTTTCCTCAAATTAATTATTATTTGACAAAATTTTGGGGTATTACAAGTTATTGGAGATAACCATGTCGTGGGCATCTTCTCAATAAGTCTTTGAATCTCTCCCAAGCATTATAAAGGGATTCAAAATGGGACTGCTTGAATGAACTAATTTCACCCCTAAGTTGATGAACCTTTGTTGGAGTGAAATATTTTTGTCTTATCTCTTCCCAAGTGTGATTCTACCTGGTAAGAGAGTTTGCAACCATGTCCCGCTTTATCCTTAAAGAGAAGGGAAAAAACCTTAATCTCAATTGGTTTTCGTTACACCATTCATCTTAACAGTATCACATATCTCTACAAAAAAATTAAGTTGTGCCATTGGATCTTCAGTAGCCAAACCCCAAAATTGTTGCCACTAGACCATTATAATCAGAGAAAGCTTCAATTCAAAGTTGTTGGCATTGATAAGTGTTCGAGCAATTCCGAAGTAATTATGTAACATCTCAAAATTTTACAAACGCGTGCACGTCGCGAGTGAATACAAATAAAATATTATCTCGTGAAAAAAATGAGAATTTAAAATAAAATAATAAAAATAAAGAAATAAAAATAAAATAAATAATAGTTTTTACAAAAAAAAATAATGATAATAAAATAAAATAGATTTTAGAATTGATAATGTTTTAGAAAAAAATACAAGGATCGAGAAAAAATATATATTTATAATAATAATAATAATAATAATAATAAACGAATTAGAATCATGTTCTATTTAAATGTAGATATAGACTATGCTTTAGAAAAATAAATTATTTTATAGCTTACTTGTGCGAGCGCGATGGCATGAGTGATGCAAAAATGAAAAGAAACCAAATTTAACATCGTGTGTACGTGTTGCTTTGTGAAAAAAATAAATAAGAACAAAAATAAAAATAGATCATTTGATCGAAGAAAAAATAAATAAATCAATCAAATAGCGGTTGATTGAGATATTGGTGAAAAAAGAAATTAAATGTTGATTTGGTGAAAAAAGAAATTAAATGTTGATTTGAAAAATAACGATCTAATTCTTGTTGACCAAAACATTGTGGAAAAAAAATTTAATATTTGTTTAAGAAATAAAATTAAATATTAGTGGATTGGAATTTGAGATTTGTTGGAGAAATGAAAATTAACATCGAGTGATTGAAAAATAAATAAAAATTTATAAACTTGTTTTTTTAAGTTTCAGGAACAAGGAGTAGCTAGAAAATTAATAATAATAATAATAATAATAACTTATGCTTTCTTAATAAAAAAATGGAAACTCGGCAACCAAACCATAATTAAATTCTGGTTTGGCGGTGAGAAAGAAGAATCTGGCAGTTGAAAGAAAGATTGGATTTTGGGTGGCGAAATGGTCGAACAATCCGGATAAAGGAGCACAAATATGGATTTTGGGACATTGAAGTTGATAAACCGAAGAAGGAAGAGGAAAATCTGAAACGAAATCTAGATTTTCTGGTTGGGGACGATGAAGAAGAAGAAAAACCAGAAAATTTAGTGAGCTTTTTGCTGCTAGATGAAAAATGAAAAACCAGTAGTTTGTATGTGCAGCAGCAGGCCGTGATTTTGTTAGTTGGAGTTGGTGTTGAGTGATTTAGCAAGAATGAAAATGAAGAACGTGATTAGGCCTTGTGATTTGGGGCTGAAAAATCTGGTTTGATTTGGATTTTTGCATTTTTGGCGATTCATGAATGGGAGGAAGCAAGGCTAGCCGTGATTTGATTTTTCTTGTGGCTGCTGGTTGTTTGTTGTTGTTGTTCACGATTTTGATGGTTGTGATGATGGAACGAAGAACAGGAGAGTGTTGGCCGTTGTTGGTCGTGATTTTTGGTTTGTGCGGACTGAAAGTGGATGAACGAAGAAGAAGATGAAAACCAGCAATGGTGTGTTCATGCTGCTAATGCGTCATGGAAGATGCTGGCCGTCCTGGTGTGTGTGCGTCGTGAATTTGATGTGCAATCCGATTTTTTGAAATTGCTGGCCGTGATATATGATTTAGGCATTTTTTTAGATTTTGTGATTTGGGGATGTTAGTGGTGCGTTGAAGAACGAAGGGGATGATGAACTGAAATTCTAGGTGTTTTGTGACAATCAAAACAGAGGAAAGATTGAGATGTTATGGATTTGAAATTTCTGTTGCTTGACCGTGAAAATGGGAAGATGATTGCTGGCCGTGATCTGAATTTTTTGGGTGTGATTTCTGTTGCAGCTGCCAAATCTTGGCCGTGAACCACAAACAGAGGAAGATGAGAACTGTGAAGAAGGTCGGTCACTGGTCACGGTTTGGATGTTTTGCTATTGCAACCATGTTGAACGAAAAAACATGTTGAAGTTTCCTTTTTGAGTTGTTATGTGTGATTTGGGAATGGAAACAGACAAAGAAGATGAGTGCATGATGCTGGTTTTGCTAGTACTGTTGGAAGAAGAACGAAGTTGTAATTAGGGGTGTTCGTGGGTTGGGTCAGTTCGGGTTAGGGGTAAACCCGCAACCCAACCCAAACAGTTCGGGTTGGCAAATATAAAACCCAACCCAACCCAAACCAATCTATATCGAAACCCAAACCAACCCAAACAGTTCGGTTCGGTTCGGTTTGGGTTGGGTTATCAATTTTCTTAGTAACTAAAACACAAAATCTGCTGGAAGAAGCAAGATCAAAATCTGCTGGAACTGGAAGAAGAAGCAGGATGGAGAAGAAAAAGAAGAATGGCAGTAGCAGGCTAGCAGCAACGACTGGAAGGGAAGAATCGAAAAAAGAAGACCGAAGAAGAAGAATGACAGTAGCAGATCTGAAAACTGCCAATGAACACCAGCAGATCTAGAAACCATCGATCACCATTGAAGAGGAAAGTAGTGTGCAGGACTCTTGGAACTAAAAGAAGAAGAAGAAGAAGAAGAAGGTTGTCGCAAGGAGAAGAAAGAAAAAGCAGGAGTTGCTAGTGGCTGAAAGAATAAGAAGAAAAAGAAGAAGAAGAAGAAGTAGTAGAAGCAGGACGAAATCTGCCGGAAGAAGTAGGATCGAAATCTGCTGGAACTGGAAGAAGAAGCAGGATGGAGAAGAAAAAGAAGAAGGGCAGGACGAAATCTGCAGAAAGAAAAAGCAGGAGTTGCTAGCGGCTGAAAGAAGAAGAAGAAGAAGCAGGACGAAATCTGCCGGAAGAAGCAGGATCGAAATCTGCTGGAACTGCAAGAAGAAGCAGGATGGAGAAGAAAAAGAAGAATGGCAGTAGCAGGCTAGCAGCAACGACTAGAAGGGAAGAATCGAAAAAAGAAGACCGAAGAAGAAGAACGACAGTAGCAGATCTGAAAACTGCCAATGAACACCAGCAGATCTAGAAACCATTGATCACCATTGAAGATGAAAGTAGTGTGCAGGACTCTTGGAACTAAAAGAAGAAGAAGGTTGTCGCAAGGAGAAGAAAGAAAAAGTAGGAGCTGCTAGCGGCTGAAAGAAGAAGAAGAAGAAGAAGAAGAATCCTAGCCAGAAGAAGAAGGAGCAGTAGCTGCAGCAGCAAGTTGTGCGAGACTGAGACTGAAAGTAGAGTGTGACGCGATTCAAAAGCAGGGAAGAGCCACTCGGAAAAAGAAGAAGAAATAACAATAGCCAGCAAAACGTTCAAGATGGAAACGAAGAGGAGAGTCAAAGTGTCATGCGATTAGAATAGAACAAAGTTCTAGGGCAACTTTCTGTCGGTTCGGTTCGGGTTGTGGGTGTTAAACCCATAACCCAACCCAAACTATTCGGGCTAGATGTTTTAAAACCCAACCCAACCCAAATGTATGTTAAAACCCAACCCAATCCAACCCAAAAGGTTCGGTTCGGTCGGTTTGGTCGGGTCAATCGGGTTGATAAACACCCCTAGTTGTAATAGTGGATTTGCGATGTGGGTTAGTCGTTGAACGTCGTTCACGTGACGAATGCGACAATGAACGATGCCTAGCTTCAGAGGTGGATTTAAAAGGTACAATGTGTATTTTCTTAAATTTTAAAATTTTAGATAGTTGAAACTAATTATTTAGTTGATTTTAGATACACAAAACGAAAATTAGAAAATTTAAACCTTCAATAGTTAAAAATATAAATTTGGAAGCCTCGTTAAATATTTTAATGTTAGAACTAGTATTTTGATTCATGTGAGTTTTGAATAGATATTGAAATACAAATATCAAAGTTTATCGAAGTTTAAGGCCTTTGAAATTTCGGAGACAAGAAATTAAAATTTCTTGGAAGTAGAATGCAAATATAAAATGTTAGAATTGTTGTATTCAAGGAGAAGTTAAGCACTTAAGAAAAAGTATTGAGATGAAATTATTTTAGTTTGAAACTTAGACTTTAAGAAATCTATAATTTAGATTTAATATCTTGAAGATGAATAATTTATTTTAAAAGAGTAACTTAGGAATTTTTAGGTGATAAATTAATATTTTAGACTTAGTTCAAATTTTAGATATAAAAATCTCATTTTATGTGAAATGAAATTTATTAAACATAAGTAAATTATTTTTAGAACCCAAAATTAAGTTTTAGTGCTTTAAATTATTAGTTCTAGTCGAAATAAATTTATTTAGAAGTGAATGAATCATAGAAACTTGAAAATTAATTATGAGAGTTTTATTTTTAGATTAAAAGTTTAAATTAATAGAAGTATTATTTTTTATAAAATATAAGCTTAGAAATTAATTATTAAAGTTTTAATGACAGATTAAGAAATTCGAAGAACTTAGAAATTGTTTTATTTTAATTATATGAAATCTAGAATTTAGGAATAACCCGAAATTAATTGAAATTGATATTTAAACTTTATGATAAATTTAGAAATTATTTAAGCTTAAGAATATTTTTGAATGAACTTGAATATGAACTAGAAACTTAGAAAACTTTATTAATTGTTGAATTTCAAATTTTTACGAATAGCTCGAAGGAAAACAAGGGAGCCCTGAAAATTTGCGAAATTAGGTGGGCGTGATTTCCTTGCTCTTACATATTATATGGATTTTAAATTCAAAGTATTTTTTTAATAGTTTTAGGTTAATAGAATTTTATTATGAAATTGATTGAAATTGTTTGGTATGCTTGGATGGTAGGTGATGAATGATTAATTAATCATTGCATGCATAAATAGGAAATCATGCACTTAGATTTCATTATTTAATCATGCACTTTATTATTTTAATAGCATGCATTATTTGATTAATTTTCTATTATATATGTGATATTTTGGTATGATTGGATTGTTTGTGAAACTAAAAATAAGGCGAAGGATTATTAAGAATCCACATACTGGTGCGATCGACGAGCCTGAAGCGGATCAAGGTGGCATCTCTCATATGTCACCGCTTGAGATCGACGAGCTATAAGGCAGATCATAGGTATTCCCAACCTTAAGCTACCTGCGACAGCTAGATATCTTTGGAAGACGTTATGAGCTAAAGTAGGTACACTCTCTTAGACTATGATGTCATGATTTGAGACATGACTAATTGTAGATGGTACTCGAGACCTTCTATTATTAGACGAGATCACATGGAATATTGAAAGGCATTTCAACCCTCTTCTGGTCTCAGACTCCAACCAAAATCAAATGAATGTTTGAAACGCCTAATGTTTGGAAGTGTTTATAATATTTTGGGTTTTGATTTATATAATGCGTGTGATGTGTAGGAATGATCCATTGGACTTTGGAGCTCACTCTCATTTTATTTTTCAGGTACACATGGACGTAGAGTATTGTAACCTACGTCAAAAGACTCACACTTTTGATTGATAACCTCATGGGGGAGATTATGCGGAATACAAGGTTGTAGAGGCTGTATTTTATTTTATTTTGTAACAGAAAGACATGTATGTTTTTCTTTTGAGTTGAATACCATCTTTTTACATGTATTTAATTTAGTCTTGGGTTTCAGATGATCAAATCAAAATAAAACAATTATAATGATTTCATTCGCCATTGCATTTACTTTGATAACTTTTTATTATTTGTTACATGAATTTTAGGTGAAATGGTTGGTAAATTTTGATTTTTAATTTCTTTCATTTAACTGAGTTTTTAAAGAAATTTCGCTGCGTAATTGGGACTTTGCGATTCGTGATTTATAATTTATGATATATGATTTTAGACTTTCTATCAAGAACCTGAATTGAAGAAAAAGATTTTGACAGAAAGATATTTTAAGTAGCATTTTGATTCTCAACGAGCAACAACTCATAGCACGTGACGAGAGGTCCGATTAAGAGTCGGGGTGTTACAAATTATTATTAAGCATAGGCTTGAAGAATTACCAGAGTGGTGCTTCACCCTCATTGCCAACCATACATCTATTGCTTTCTGCCATACCAGACATATGGTTTCTCACTTCCAACTAAATTTGCCTTAGTGTTTTGGACAAGTCTGGGTCGTTCAATCCAAGTAAATCTCTACTCATCCACAAATCTAAAACACCACAAACAAATAAAAAGATCAAGTGTGTCCAATTAAACTAAAGAATAAAATAAAATAAATTTTTTGCCTTAATTAAAATTTAACCAAATTCAATTGGTTTTAAGATTATTATGCATTGTTCCTCGGTAATGGCGCAAAAAACTTATTTGAGATCACTGCAAGTATACAGGATCGCAATAGTAATACACGGTAAGAAATTGGATATCGTCCTCAAGGAACAGTACATTGTTAATAATCTTAAATCTCAACCTACTATCAATATCAATTTTATTAAAGCTTAAAATCAGGCTTTAACGGTTTAAAACTAAAATCAGATTGAAAACAAATGATATTAGATTGAAAATTATATCAATTAAGCTTCTAAGATAGTAAAATTTCATATGATCCCCCTTAATTCTTATTTCAGTTCATCTAAATCCTAATTTTGTAGGTCATAACATGTTTCACTAAAACCTTCGCTCGAGGCATACAGTTAACAAACTAATGCAATAAACACAGTAACCACGTACAACCTCCTATAGAATCAAAAACATCTCGGTTAATTGATCTTACTACGTCGATACTTTGATTGTCCAACCATTAAACCTCTTTCTTGAGTTAGTTTAACAGTTTCAGATCAATTTATCTATGGCCAGTAAATAAAAAGCATTAAATACACAAAATACAAAACAAAACCTCAGAATAGATTAATCAAAATAAAGAATCAAGGGTTCTTACAATTCAAATTACATCCTAGAAATTAAAATTACTTAGCTAGACATAACATAGAGATCACAACACAAAGAATTAAACAAGTAGAAGATCATACACAAAGCTTGATCTCGTTCTTCACCTTCTTCTTTGTTTTTGCTCTCTCTTGCTTTTGTCGTCAAAAAACTAATAAAAACCAATCCCCTTAAACCCTAATATGTGTTCCTATTTATATAAGTCTCCTAAAACTCCTAAAACACGAATTAAAAAACCTAAAATTACATTAATCGCACTACCATGGTAATGGATCACGATAGTCTCACTAATCAAAAATTCAAAAATCTATAAAAACTTGTACTACCACGGTAGTCATCCTACTTCTTGAGTTATCTCTCTGGTTACTGCGGTAATGAATCTACCTACAATCCCCTACGTTCTAGATACCGTGGTTCTGGTCCACAATAACGATCAACTTAATTTTCCTTATGTTCATGCTTCGGTTACCGTTGTATTATGTTTCTCTACCCCGATAATTTGTTGGTTTCTTGCCAATTTGAGTCTTTTTTATTTTCTTTCTTTAGTATATTTGTTTCGACGTAACTTGAACTTGCATAAACCATTAAAAACCTTTCTCAAGCACTAAATCACAAATATAAATAAGTACAAATCATATTGAAATTCTCTAAATAAGTAAATAACATGCAATGATCATATAAATGCTTATGAACCTAATTATAAATAAATATGTGATATTTCTTATCTAAACCCATGCAAAACATGTATAAAATACCTATTATATATTTCGTATGCAATGCAAGTAACAATCATCTAGCATTTGAATCAACTTCTCAGTTTGACCATCGGTCTGTGGATAAAATGTTGTACTAAGAGGGAGATGGGCACCCAATCTATATGCATAACCTGCCAAAATCTCAATGTAAATCGTGGATTTCTATCCAACACAATAGATACTGGCACCCCATGCAATTTCACAATCTCTCGAATATACAATCTACTTAGTCAGTATATCGAGTCTCTGGTGTTCATCGAAAGAAAATGTGCAGACTTAGTCAACCGGTTAACAATAACCCAAATGACATCATATCTACCTTGAGATCTAGGCAGTCCTATAATAAAGTCCATAGTTTCTAGAATAGGTAAGGGTTGCATCTGACCTCTGGGTCTTTGATGCTCAGCTTTTCCTTGTTAGCACACACTAAATTTCTGCACATACTCAACTATATCTTTTTTCATCCCATGCCACCAAACTATCCTCTTCATATCATGGTATGTTTTTGTAGACACTGGATGAATGGTATATTGAGATTGGTATGCCTTTTTAAGTAATGAAACCCTTAATTCCCTATCAACAAGTTTTTATAATCTTCTTTGATAACACAGCATAAATCAGAGCCCCTCTACCAATCATCTCTGTCTGCACTATCAGCCCAAGCTTTGTACATAGTGAAATCAGGATCATGCTTCTGTAATTCCCTAATCTTCTTAATATGAGAGTGTATCAACTAAATATGCATCTGAGCACAAATATCCACATGTTGATCTACAGAGAGAATACTCATCATAGTTACTCTCTCCAAAAGTAGCCATTCCTGGGCCATCTGGAAAGCTACCACACTAGTCTCTACTCGTTTTCTACTCAGTGCATCTACTACAACATTGGCTTTTCGAGGATGATACTCCAAAGCGAAGTCATAATCCTTCAGGAATTCCAACCATCTACGTTGCCTCATATTCAATTTTTTTTGGTCAAACAAATATTTCATACTCTTATGATCTGAATACAGTGTGAACCTTTCTCTATATAGATAATGTCTCCATTGTTTTTCAACACAAAAACTACTACTACTAGCTCTAGATCATGCACAGGATAATTTCTCTCATGCACCTTTAGCTGTCTAGATGCATAAGCAATCACTCGACTCACTTGCATCAACGCACCTCATAAACATGTTTGTGCTGCATTAGTATATAATACTAATTCTTTTCCAGTCCGTGGAAGTATTAAAATTGGAGCAGTAATCAACTTCTTCTTTAGTTCTGTGAAAGCATTGTTAGTTGCATAGCATACTAACTATATTATAGATATTTTGTATATGTTTTGCATGAGTTGAGTAAGAAATAGGACTTATTTACTTACGTATAGGTACTTAAGCATTTATATAAACATTACATGTCATTTACACAGTTACAGAGTTTAAATATGGTTTTTATGCATTCATGCTTGTCATTTAATGTCAAGAAAAGGTTCTTAGTTGTCTATGTAGGTCCAGGTTGAGTGCTAACAGGTACACAGAGGAAAGAAGATGGGAAAAAACCCAATATGGCAGAAATCCACTAATTATTGCGGTAGAGCAACAGACTACCGTGGTAACCAAAGCATAAAAAGAAAGAAAATTTTAGGTAATTCACTAACGTGACATGTTGCCGCAGTAATTAGAATGAGAAGACACTATAGGAATACATTACTGTGGTAGTGAATCGTGCTATTTTGGTAACGAGGAGACCATCTACTAAACAGAAAGACTACCGTGATAGTGCAAAGATTTAGTAGTTCCTAGAATTTCTGGATCTGTGTCTACTGAGAGACTACCGCGATCAAGTACCGTGATAGTGCTATTAAAAATACAATTTTAGTTCTTTTAAGACATGCTTTAGGAAGTCTTCAATGTGGAGAGATAAATAGATAAGTGAATGAGGGTTTTGGAGAAAGATTTTGACACAACAATAGTGAGAGTCGAAGCAAAGAACAAAGAAGAGCAAGAAGAAAGCAATCAAGACTATTGTAAGATATCTAATTTTTCTAATTCTTTGTTCTATACTCTCTACACTATGTCAGGCTAAACATTTTTAATTCTAGGATGTAATTTTAATTATGGGAACCTTTAATTATGTGTTTTGATTACTCTATTTTAATGTTTTATTTTATACTTTGTATTTTCATTGCTTTCTATTTACTAGCCATAGATAGGAAGATATTAAATTATTAAACTAACTCGGGAGAGAGGTTTGATGGTTAGATCATCAACGTATAGACCTAGACAAATCAATTGAATCGGGAGGTCGTTGATTCTATAGGAGGTTGCACGTGAATTTTGATTTTATTGCATTAGTTATTTGATTATACGCCTTAGGAGAGGGTATTAGAAACTTAACTGATAGATATTAAAATAACTTAGAAGGGAATTTTAATTACAAGTGCTAAAACCTATAGAATCATAAAATAGATTAATTGAAATAAGAATAAGGGAGATCACATGACATTTTACTATCCTAAAAACTTGTTTGGTATAGTGTTTGAATCCAAAATTCTTTTGATTTAAGTTTACAACATTCACACTTGACTTATAGCCTTATAAAATTGATACTGATAGTGGATTGAGATTTAGGATTGTTGGCAATTAATTATTCCCTAAGGACGATATCTGATTTGCTACCGAGCATTACTATTGCAGAACTGTACATTTACAATTGTTGCAACAAGTTTTTGGCGTCGTTGCCGGGGAACGGTGTACAATAATCTTAGAACCAATTGAATTTGGTTAATCTTAATTAAGGCAATTTTCTTTTCATTATTTAATTCATTGGATACACTTGATCTCTTTTTGTTTTAGTTATGGTGTTTCTGGTTGTTGATGAGTTGAGACTCAACTGAGTTGAGTGATCCTGACTTGTCAAAGACACTTCAACTAATCCAACCAAAAGTCAGAGGTCATATATTTGACATGGCTGAAAGTAGTAGATCTGATGTTGAAAATGATGGTGAAGCACCACTCCATGACTTTTTCAAGCCTGTGCTAAATAAAAACTACTCCGAAATTGCAAGAATGCTCATCAATGCCAATAATTTTAAGTTGAAGCCATTTCTGATCACTATGGTGCAGCAACAACAGTTTGGGGGTTTGGCTATAGAAGATCCAATGGCACACTTGAACTCATTCATGGAGATTTGTGATATAGTCAAGATGAATGGTGTGACAAAAGATCAACTGAGGTTAAGGTTTTTTCCTTCTCTCTAAGAGATAAAGCCAGGACATAGCTGCAAACTCTGTTACCGGGTAGCATTACCACTTGGGATGAGATGGGTCAAAAGTTTCTCTAGAAATACTTTACTCCAACTAACGTGCACCAACTTTAGGGTGAGATAAATTCTTTCAAGCAATTGGTCTTTGAATATCTCTATGAAGCTTGGTAGAGATTCAAGGATTTATTGAGGAGATGCCCTCAGCATGGTTATCTTCCATGCCTCCAAGTACAGATGTTCTACAATGGTTTGACACCGCCAACCAGAGCCTTGGTTGATTCAACAGCTTGAGGATCCTTGATGGGAAAGTCCACAACAAAGGCTACACAACTCATTGAAGATATGGCAATTAATGCCTAATGAGAAACTGAATTAAACACTTGAAGTTATACTTGCCTTGCAGCAATAGCAACAAGCACTACTATCAACTTTATTGGCATAGATACAGGGCAACAGACAAGTTCCACAGAATGCGCCAGTGGAAGGGGAACAAAGTAGTACAATTATTCCTGTGAGAAGTAGAGTTGAACTAGCTAGAGGTTCTATTCTAGTTTAGGTTGAGCTGGCAGCACCTGTCAATCCCAATATTGAGAAAGATAAATATAAGTGATGAAGTGTTTAAGCAAAGAGGTCCTATTGAATTTTCTGGAGGTCTTGATTTGGAGACTACAGAGAGATGGATGAAAAGGATGGAGAATTTTTTTTACTAATGGGCAAGCCAAACATTTACTAATGGACATGGCACACCATATTCATTGAGAAGGTCTTGATCAGTAAAAAGGATGGAGGTCCTGTTGAAGTTTCTCATTAGGCGTTGGTTATGGACATGGTAAAAAACACGGATTGGTAACAATGCGAGGCCACACAAATCGCATTTCTCAGTATATTGCAGCATCTTTACTATTTTAATTTCACTATCTAATTATTTCCTAGTGACTATGGCATGTAGTGTGTGTAATGGGTCATAGTCGGGTAGTTATCATGTGTTTAAATTCCTAAATACCTAGTGGAAGAAAAACCACAGTAGTTCATGTGCATGAGTGTGCACATAACAGGTAAAGTCTCGTCTAGTTACTATGGCAACCAATGGGCGTCAATCGCACTACCTCTCGTCTTAAAACATGTATCATAAACCAAAGGAAAATATATTATACCGTATTGTGTTCGTTTTTACTTTGCTTTGCCTCCGATGAGTGTTTAAAGCACAACCAGTGCTCTATTACATCAAACAGTGAGCATATCTTTAGAGAACCACCAACTAATAATAAAGAATAAGCATTCTGTATGACACTATGGTCTTACCTCGTCAATACACATTTGAGATGTTGTAGAAACTAAACTTCTTCCAAATACCTGGTTACTTTTTACTCCTTGATTGAAGACAGTTTGGAGAGAATTGGAATGGATTAGAACTAACCTGGAGTGTGTGAGGAATGGGAAGAAATCAACTATTGGGTTGATATTAGGGCTTGGAGGAAGGACTGCACGATTGCTAATAGAATAAACTGGGATGTAAGGTTTCTTTGCACACGGTTATATATATATGTAAAGAGGTGAAGGTTAGGGTTCCTCGACCTTCTATTTCTAAGTTTTAATCGCAAGATCACGATCTTTAGTCCAAGGACCGTAGTCTTAACACTACCCTAATCGTAGAATCACGATCTCACATTCTCAATAAAATCCTGAACTTTCTTGACGTTGGACTGCAGTCCTCACACGGACCACAACTTTAATGCAAGACTGCGGTCCCCATAACCCTAGATCATGGTCCTCATGTGGACCACCAATTTGACGTAGGACCACGATCTTGCGTCTCCTTATATATATGTATGTATGTATGTATGTATGTATATATTGTTGGTGTTGTTGTTGGCAAATTTTGGGTATTACATAAATTCGTAAAATCACATTGAAACTCTCCTAATTATGCGAATGATGTGCAATGCATCTATTAATGCTTAAATACTTATATGAATGCAAATATGTCTCATTTTCTACTTAAACCATACAAAACATATGCAAAATGCTTAGGATGTAGTTAGTATGTTATGCAACTAACAGACATCTCGTCTCCCAATGTAACACCCTGGTTCACGATCCTTTCGTTTCTGTTACATCAAGGTCACACATGGAGAAGCACGCTCATTCAACATTAATTACTATACACATGTCTTGGCCAAGAATTGGGACGATGCTTTCTCATATTTCAAATTATATCACATTATAAACCTTCTGGACACACCAGAAACTCACATACATGACTTATTAATCTATTGGAATACCATGAGATATCTCATGTAATGATATAAGGAATACTAAACGATTTGATCATCAAATTTCAAATATTAAACTCAACAATGTTTGAAATGAAATTTCCAAGTAAAAATATAAAAAATGGCCTATGTGGCTGTAACACCCCGATTTTCGACCGGACCTATGTTCACGTGTTACATCACGTGTGGATCGTCGCCCGATGAAAATCGAGATGCTACTAATATTCTCTTCTGTCGAAAATATCTTTTTCCTCAAAGTTCAATTCAGAATCCTTAATTCTCAAGTTTAAGTCCATAAAGATATCATGTACAATATAGAAAATCATAGTAAGTTTTTCAAATAAATCTTAAGTAAAGCAGCGGAAACACTTTTCAAATTATTTAGTTAAACCAATCTGTTACATGAGGAGAGCCATTGAGAAATAAAACAATTGAAATTAAACCAATGAAAAACATGTTACAATAAACCAGTGGAATATCTAAAGCAAGACTTCCAAATCACCTACCCCGACGACCTCCCCATAAAGTGTCCAAACAAAGTGTGGGTCTTCTGACGTGGTCAATAGATCCTACGTCCAAGTGAACCTGAAAAATATAATGGGTGAGCTCGAAAGCCCAATGGATCATTCCTACACATCACAGGCATTATACAGACCTAATCCAAAACATTACAAACACTTTCAAACATTAGGCGTTTCACACATTTATTTGGTTTCGGTTGTAGTTAAGACTGAAAGAGGGTTGAGATGCCTCTCGGTATTCCCTGTGATCTATCAAATCTCAGAGGGTTCTAACAACCGTCTAAAATCAGTCGAAACTCATATCACAGCCTAAGGGACCGTACTTACCCAGGCATCGTACCATCTCCCAAAGACTTCGAGCTGTAACACTCAGCTCCGGGTGGGAATACCTACGATCCGCCTTGTAGCTCGACGATCTCCAGCAGTGGCATATAGGAGATACCACCTCGATCCGCTTCACGCTCGTCAATCGCACTGGTACGTGGATTCTTAATAAACCATCGTCTTATCTTAGTTTTACACACAATATCATTCATGACCACCATCACGCATACAATGGAAAGTAAATCAAACAATACAGGCTATGCACATGAGAAACTAATAAAATCTATATGCATGAGTTTCTATTAATGCATGCTATAAATGAACAAGGCATAACTTGGATA